>JANAVB010040020.1:378844-447430 GCA_029216955.1 Iris pallida
TTCATGTCTGAGCCGCAAAGAGATGTCTCATGACTGAGTATGAGAGATGCTCAAGACCGAGCCGCATGAGAGATGCTTCATGACCGAGCCGCATATGAGAGATGCTTCATGACCGAGTCGCATGAGAGATGCTTCATAACCGAGCCACATGAGAGATGTCTCATGACCGCATAAGCACTATGGACTGGGCCGCATGAACCCCCACCTAACTGAGCCACATAAGCACGAAAAGCATTAAGTGGTTTTCTTTGACTATCTTTTAACTTTTTCTTCTTTTCTTTTTAGTGAAGCTGCCGATCAATCCTCGGGGTAGCTCTTAGTAGGTCAGGCTCAATCTGCCTTGGGTGTGAGGTTCGACCAGGAGGTCGAATATGTGTCTGCCCAATTTACTAAAAATTAATCTGAGGACAGGCTGAGGGACATCAGAAACCAGTCCTTCTTCTACCTCTTGGGCATGATGAACTCAGGGAGATTAGGGGGTGCGCATCTGAAACCCGTTCTTCTTTAGGGATGCCTTAACTGTCTCGAACTCCAGTGTTCTAGATTTATCTGAAAGTTAGAGTTTTTCTTCCAACGGGATGGCGATTCATATTCCTTAGATGGAACGTCATTTCCCGCTGTCCTAGTTTAATATGCTGCCAATTGACAGAAAAATGGCCCTAACTCCAAGCCAGTAGGGGATCTTCGTGGGTGATATTCATTACAATAAAACATCAAGGTCGGTAGTCGCGGGCAAGATACCGGTCAGCCGTTCTGTGATCGGGTTGGCCCGAGCATTTTATAAACGTACAGGGTCCCAACTTTAGGTTATTCCAAGCTGATAATTTTATGAACCAGATTGCTCAAAAGGGGTCCTACCTTACTAGTCGACTGTCACTGCTGAACTGGATAAACCCCTCCCCTCCATGGATCAATTTGACATTGTGTTCTTGCGGACATATCGGGAACTCCTGCACGAGATTGGTCTTTATCATGCCATACGGGGCACTTGTTATGGTCTGCCCATCAACAAGAAGCTGTTCATGGCTCTTGTCGAGATGTACAACCGTCGTACGGGGACCTTTTTCATACTTAGAGGGGAAACGGGACTCACACTCCATGAGATGCATGAAGTCTCCAAGCTACCCCGGGGAGATAAGTTTTTGAGGCGTATACCCCTACAAATGAAGAATTTAAGGAAGAGAGTGGCATTTCCGGGTTTTGTGGTTGTTTACCTGGAATTGCTATGTCACCATAGCACATGCCAACAAATGTCAAAGAAGAAGAATGATAGCTCAGAAGGGAACCTTCCTCACTCCAAGACCTGGCCAGCTACCTGTTTGAACTAGGTGCCTCAGGCCGGGTTTTCCCTCGGAGTCCTCGAATCGGGAGGAGGTGTAATCAGGTGTTGAATGCCAGAGGGTTAAAACTACGGGTGATAGATTCGGAGCCAATCTGACACCTTTAGTTACTTTTATCAAATACCCAGAAGATATCTGATAAGGCCTTCCTGGCGGGATTTCTGATGTTGTGGCTGCAGAATTGTGTAGTTTCGGGAGGGGGCTAGTGCTATTGAGAAAATCAGCCATAACCTGATCCTTCCTGCTGTGAAGCTAGTCTTTGGAGACAGTCTAGCTACTCCCCGCCATGGTATGCAGCATTAATGGCCTCTGTACTTTTCGTCCAAAGTCATTGCTCGTGATACGGTGAAGGATTTTGTACGAATCAAGCTGCCCTATCATTATCTGATGGGGTGGCTGTTAATGTATTGCCCATCTTTGATGAGGCCTGGTCCAGAGGGTGAAGTGACCGTGATGATGCCTTCATCTACCAGTACCACCGTATGCCTGGAGTAACTACATGCCAGCCTGTCGGATGGCTGGCACGAGTGGACAGATACTCCTTCTTCGTGTCTGTTCTTCCTTTTACCGACGAAGAAGTAAGAGGCATACATCTTGATGGTGCTGCGCCTCCCAATTTCTTTCCCGAGAAGATGCTCCGCTGGTTGCAGAACATCCGCCCTGCACATCTGGTGTATCATAATCGTAACTTCGTCTTTTTGGAGCCTTACTTATCCAGTCGATTCTCTCGACAATTTGGGTATAGTCAAATGTTCTTGGATAACCCCACCTCCTGTCTGGGTTTCGAGGGTAGCATCTAGATGCATCCGGGCTTGGCATTATTAAAGCTCGGTTCATACCCGTGCCAGCTTCTCCGTACCCGAGCTAGAGAGTCGGGGCATATTTTGTACATGGTGGTCCTGTACCATATCATGGTAAATAAGCCCCTAGTAATTTTGACCCAAGTACTAGCTTTATTACTGGTACGGTTTGGAAGAGAAGCCAAAAGAGTCCCAGACGAGGACCAAGAAGGGGAAGACAGTTGAAGTGTATGACTCGGAGTCTATTAACGCGGACGAGGAGGATGACCCTGATAACCTGCTTCCTCTTGCAAACGATTCGGTGGCAGATCTGCCCCTACTGTGCCTAGTCCTTCGCATAAATGAAGCAGGCATGAGTCCTCTGTCGTCGGTAGAACTCTCTCGAAAAAATGGGTCGCGGTCAAGGCTCACAGGCCGAGCACTAGGGAGAGAAGTGATGACGTCGAAGCCGTTTCAGAGGTGAATCGAGTTACGACCACCTTTTTTAGTTCTTCTTTTCTGAAATAATCTGATAATTTTTTTCTTTGTAGGCATCAGGAGAGTGAACTTCCCGGGGCCGGCTACCGCCTCTGAGGTTGACCCTGTTATAGCCACCTTAATTGGTGCTATGACTGCCGAGCTTCCTTCTACCATGGTCGTCCCGGCGACGGCTGAGATTTCTTCTACTGCTGACATCTCAACAGGGACGATGTAGAATTTACTGAATTAGTCCCCGAGGTTACTGAACCTTTGCCGGTTGATACCAACCCAGTTATATCCACTTTCGGGGCGGCTGGGGCAGAGGAAGCAATTGCAAGTGGCTCGGGTGTTGCCGTTGAAGAGGATATGGTGGCCGTGAGTGAGCCTCAGCCTCAGCGGCCCTCCCCTAGTAAGCTATGTCATGTCTTGACTAGTGAGGATGTTCATTCGCTCTATCTTCATATCCTTCGGGTTAAGTTGATCGATGGTTGTTCTGGACATACAGGTCCTGCTCCTTTACTGTCGATAGTGGACATTATTACCGGAGAAGTTACCAGGGTGGATCTAGTGGAAGGAAGTACGCCTCTTCCTTCTCCAACTCAGATCGAGGGACCTCTTGCCGGGCCTAGCTCAGGAGGACAAGTAGTGGGACTGCCGGAGTGGGGAGAAATGGTCCCTGCACCCTTCTCGATTAATGTGGCTTTATCATCGAAGGTCAATCTTTCTGCATTGCCAAGTCTTCAAATCTTTTGGGCTGCGGAAGAGGAGATGACTGCTGTTCAGGCGTCTTATCGCTCGGAACTTGTATCCCTAGTGATAGGGGCACCGAGTTCTGGTACATCTTCTTCGCAACCATCTTCAACTTTCTCGGCTACTCTTCCTTTAACACCATTCTCTTCGAAAGTTCTGGACGAATCGTCGAAGGACGTGATCGAGAGTTTTTACCGCCATTTGAAATGAGGGATCGAAGCTGCCGTGAAAAGAGGGACATATTTTGTACTGGCTCGTCAATGTGCCCGCGGTCAAATTGAACTTCTCAGAACACTTCCTGGCGGGGCAGGGATGGTCGACCTCTTAGAGCCCTAATTGGTAGAAGCTGATAAGCTCGTGGCTCAACTTCAAGGGCTGCGGCAACTTGATATATCTTTGGCGATAGATCAGGAGCGTGCCTTCCTTACAACAGCCATGAAGAAGGTAAAGATGGTACTGAACACGTCCAAGCCTGCTCTAGTGAAGGACCTTCAAGATCTGTCTCTAAGGTATGATCAACTAAGCCGTAGAGGGGAGGACTGTTTAGCTCGGGAAGAGGCCGCATCTCGTATGATAGCCGATACCAACTAGCAGATCCTCCAACTTCAGATAAAGTTGGCTTCTTTAGAATCTGAGCTCCAGGCCTCCCGCAGAGATAAGGAGTTAATTTGTAGGGAGACCGACCAGGTCACCCGAACCTCTGCGGCCCTGGAGTGTGCACTGAAGAAATTTGAAGACCTTTGGCAGGATCATACGCATCTAGAGGATGCAAAAAAGTTGACTCAAGAGGCCGAGCATCGGGCCATACTGAGGATTGAGCGGTCGACAATCAAGATAAAGGACCGGCTCCGAGAACTGTGTATCGCCGAACCATAATCGGATTCTTCTCTCTTTTATTATTATGTCCCTCCTTTCTTTTTTTAACGGGGACGTGGTCCCAGGAAAATATAGCACTTTTGACTTTAAATGAATGAGTATGTTTACCTCATCCTTTATTTGTGGTATCCGTTGTGTTTGTACAATATCTTTGGTGTTATGGTACTTACCCCACTAGGGACTTTCTGTTGACCTATTACCCTTGGCATACCTTGGTTATAGGTATGGATAATAAGTTCGATAGAGAAACCCAGCATATTTACTTGAACGTGGTAAACATGAGGTTTGATGATAGAACCTTCCTACTCAGAGGTACTAAGGACATGGTAGGGGTGGGCTCAATGTAGATACATTGAACAACTCCCTGGTAAGGTAGACATAGAAGTTCTTAGTATTAGGCGAAAGAATGCTATAGAACAACTGGGCTCCAGAGGCATGTGATGGTGAGGAAAGAGGTGCATGTACTAGAGGACCCTAGTACAACATTTATGGTCAGCTACGGACATTTGTGTTCAACTGTGGACATTTGTGGGCCTATTACCCTGGCGTACCCTGGTTTTGGGTACGAATAATAAGCGAGAGAAAATCAACATACTTACTCAGAGGTAATGAGGACGTGGTAAATATGGGGGTTTTACAACGGAGTCTTCCTACTCAGGGGTAATGAGGACGTGGCAGGAGTGGACTCAACGAAGGATACATAGAACAACTCAGAGGTAATATGGACGTGGAAGTTCTACGAAAGGGGTGATTTGTTTGTGATGGAAGAGAAACAACTCAGAGGTGGCATCGACGTGGTTGTTTCAGGAATTTTGTGGGCCTATTACCCTTTTATGCACTGAAAGTGCGGGTAACAGATTTTGAGAAAAATGTTTTTTTAGGGAGGAAGTTCAGAGGTATGATCATACATGACTTGCTGTCCGGAAGATGCTATATGAATTCATTTGGTGTAACCAGAGTGTAAGTTCAGCAGTACTTAAGGGTACATAACTTAACAATCCGGTTGATTCGGAGGGTATCGTTTAGACATAATATTTCTTCAGGAACTTGCCATTAATGGGCATCATGAGCAAGTCTCCGTTTACTTTATGAGACGGTATGCACCATTAGAGAATACAGCCTCAATGATAAATGGGCCTTCCTACTTGGGCTGGAACATGCCGGCGATTTTATGAGTCATAACCATCGGCCTACGAACTACCAAACGAGATCGCCTACTTGGAATGTTCTCAGTTTGACCTTTTAATTGAAGGCTCCAGAGATACGTACTTGATAAAGATCGATTCGTTGTTGAGCTAGCAGACGCTTCTCATCTAAGGCCTCCAATTCTTGTAGTCGATGACGGTAATTATCATCCGACGTTAGTCGGTAAGTGAGGGCGATGCAGAGAGAGGGGATTTGAGTTTCCAATGGGAGAACTGTCTCACTTCCGTATACCAAAGAGAATGGTGTGTTTCCAGTGGCTGTCCGGACTGTAGTACGGTACGCCTATAAGAATTCGCCAAGCTTTTCATTCCAGTCGTATTTGTTTGAGGACACGAACTTCTTGAGAAGCTTGATTATGGTTTTGTTGAAAGCTTCAGCCAGACCATTAGCCGTCGGGTTGTATGGTGTTGAAGCAACATTCTGAATTCGATGTTTGTCGCAAAACTGATAGAAGGCATGGCTTACGATCTGCGGACCATTATCGTGGACGATCCTTCGAGGTAGTCCAAAGCGATAAATGACGTGATGCTTGACGAAGTTGATCACGTTTGATATCTTCACTTCTGTAAGCGGAACAGCTTCCGCCCATTTGGAGAAGTAGTCCGTAATTGTGAGTATAAAGCGGTGTCCTCTGGATGAAGGCAGGATGATTGGACCAATGATATCCATTCCCCATGCCTCAAGTGGCCAGGATGCCACCGTCGGATGTAGAAATTCGGATGGTTGGTGTATAAAATTCGCGTGGACCTGACAAGCTTTACATTTTCTTGTATAGTCTATCGCATCTGCTACCATCGTAGGCCAGTAATAGCCCATCCGGCGAAGGCGGTGTTGTAATTTCGGGCCAGGTTGATGGGCCCCGCAAAGCTATCGTAAGCTTCGCGCACGGCTTCTTTGGCTTCCGTATTTGACAAACACCAGAGCAGTAATCCATCATAGGATCACCGATACATTATTTTTGTCTCTGTATCGTAGAAGAATCTGAGAGAACGTCTTCTAATAGAAGTGGCTTCTTTTGGATTTTTTCGACAAGATACCATAGACTACGAAGTCAATAAATGGAAGTCTCCAGTCCTGTGTTTTGTCGACCGTCAAGGCAGAATAACTCACAACAAATTGAACGTTGTTCTTAGGACAAACCAATTCATGGCCTATTACGTCAACCAAATGATGAGCATGATTTGGAACTGCCTGGGAAGCGGCAAGGCCTGCTAGGGCATCGGCTTTAATGTTTCGGAGTCTGGGAACATGTTCTATAAAGAACCCTTCCAAGGACATAATGATGGCGATTGCTATTTGATGATAGGGGATCATGTCTTCATGGCGAACTTTGTATGAACCTCGGATCTGATTAACGATTAACTGTGAATTGCCATATGCTTCCAGGTACTCTACCCCCTAGTTCCTTTGTAAGTCAGAGGCCGATAACCAAGGCATTGTACTCGGTCGCGTTGTTTGAACAAGGTTCCGTGAGGGAGTATGCCCGATTGATCACCAACCCAGAGGAAGAAATCAGTACCACTCTGACCCCAACGACGATATTGCCCTTGGACCTGGTTCTTGAAGCACCGTCGAAGAACATTCGCCAGATGGTATCATGGAAAGCCATATTTAAATTGGCGACCTCTTCTGGGATCTCTTCATATATTCTGGTTGTCTCCGAACCTAGATGGGCAGCTAAAAAGTCAGCCAAAGCTTGACCTTTAACAGCCTTCTGTGGGAGGAAGATCATGTCGTAGGGGGACAATAATATCGCCCAGGTAGCGAGACGAGAGCTGAGTGCACCTGGTTTGGTTATGAGGACCCTGAGGGGGTTGACTCGTGATATAACATGGATGTTCTGTCCTGTAACATAGTGTCGCATCTTTTGAATGGCGAACACCAAAGCGAGGCACTCCTTCTCCACGGCGGTGTATCTATGCTCAGGCCCTATCATCATTCGTTTGAGGTAATAGATAGCTTGTTCATGCCCCGCATCATTATTTATGCTAGTAGAGCGCTGAGGAAATGCTCTATCGTTCACACATAAAGCAAACGGCTTTCCAGCAACCGGGGCCACCAGGACTGGAGGTTTCGACAGATATTCTTTAATATTGTCAAAGGCACGTTGGCACTCTTCATCCCATACGAAGGAGACGCCTTTCTTCATGAGGCGTGTGAATGGTTAACATCGTCCGGATAGGTTAGAGATAAACCTCCTGATATAAGCTAGCCTCCTTTGAAGGCCTCTGAGCTCACGGAGATTTCTCGGGGGACCCATCTCCATGATTGTCTTTATTTTCTCAGGGTCTATATGGATACCCTGGGAGATAATGAATAAACCCAAGAATTTCCCGTTGGATACTCCCAAGAAGGAATTGGTGGGATTCATCTTTAAATTGTGTGCTCGCATCAGGTCGAATACTGTCCTCAGATCGTGCAGATGATCTTCCTTAGAGCAGCTTTTGACGGCGATGTCGTCGACGTAACATTCCACTGTCTTTTGTAGGTGGTCTCTGAAGATGATACTCATAGCTCTTTGATATGTGGCGCCGGTATACTTTAAACTAAAGGGCATGAATGTGTAGCAGTATACGCCAATCGGTGTTCGAAATAATGTATGCCTTTCATCGTCAGAAAATATCTTGATTTGGTTATATTATGAGAAGCCATCCATGAACGACATGCGCTCAAACCCACATGTGTTGTCAATCATTATGTCCGTAATAGGAAGAGGGAACTCATCTTTAGGACATGCTTCGTTCAGATTGTAAAAGTCGATGCAAATTTGGATTTTTCCATTCTTCTTGAGGACCGATACTATGTTGGCTACCCAGTCTGGATGTTGTTTCTCATGGATGAAGCCGCTGGCTATTAGTTTGTTGACCTCAACTTTGATAGAATTCATGATGTCTGGGCGAAATCGTCATTGCTGTTGCTTTACCGGCTTTGTGTTCGGATGAATGTTGAGCTTATGGAGTACAACCTCGAGGTTTAGTCCTGGCATGTCTTCATAGCTCCAGGCGAACATGTCAACATACTCTCTGACGAGTTGCAATAGCGACTCCCGCTCTTCGTCTGTCAGACCTTTGCTAACGAAGACTGGCTTTAAAGAGGATTCATCGCTGAGGTCAACTTGTATGACATCATCTTCGATAGGGGGATCTCTTTATTCGAAACACTGCTTCCATTACACATCTAGCTGTTGGACCCAAGGCTTTAACTCAAGAAGTTTGGGTATGTCTTCGTCTTCTTCGTAGGCGTCAGCAAATGCCATATTGACAGACCAAGCTTGCCTGAGTACGTCCCCGATGCTGACATCTGAATCGAAAGTGGGTGATCCGGTCGAATGAGAATGCCATTCGCATTCCTCATCTGAGCTCTCGGGAGTAGTTACGAGTGTAACATAGCCTAGACCATGTCTGGTCTTGCTGTAATAATCCTATAATTTTCCAGCCGGGACAGACAATTACAAAGGTATTCACCGGCTAGTGCCGTGGTTCAAGCCTGGTGTAGTCTTCATATCATACCCCTATTTTTGCATGAGGTACTTGGATCGGGAGCTATACAGATAAAGCGATAGTCTTTCGATGTTGGGCTCGAGATCGACTTCTTCTGGCCTGAAGGATTGTTGATCATTCTTTCACCGAAGATGATTGGATGATCCTCTCCCACGACTATAAAGCAAGCGCCTTCAACGGGAGTAAGTTGGTTCGTGGTATAGACATTTGTCACTTATATGTGTAAGTTGATGCCCATACCATGTTCCATAGCATACATTATACGGAGTTTGTTAAGCTCGAGGTAGTTCAAAGATAACCCTTTATTGATAAAATAAGGTATCTTCTCTGGCGGTATTACATATCGGCAGATGGAACATTAGTGTGTGCAGCCATATATTTGGCTAGTTCTAGCTCCTCTTCAGCCACCTCCTATATTATTGAAGATTGAGAGGATGACCTGGGTAGCTTGATCATCAAGGGTTCCACTAGTGGTGCAGGACGTGGGGTCGTTGGCTCACTAGCGGTCCTAAGCTCAGTGTTGGGCTGTCGATTGTCCTGTGGAGACGAATGACCATTGGCTTAACAGAAGGATTTATCTTTCCTGATTGTTGTTGGCCGGCTCTTGGCAGTCTGATTGTTATTGGCTCCACAGTGGGTCTCGGCCTCTGGCTAGACCTTAGGAGTCGGATAACCATTTGCTCCTTTTGTGCAGTGAGCACCGGTAGACTGGTTACTTCTTTACGCATAGTGGCTACAAGAGGTGCAATTCTGCCTGGTTTGCGAGCCTGGAGATGGATCTTCAGAGGTTTTTCTGATCCCACTGTAGCCTCTGTTTGAGCTTGAGCATCCTCTTCGACCAGGTGCTTTTTCGATTTCTCGTACAAGCAAGCATCCGAATAGTAGGATTCAATCCCTTTGAAGGGATCGACGTCGGCAAATTCCATTCTTACAAAGTCGTATTTGTCGACATATTTGAAGCACTGGTGCAATGTAGAGGGCACGATCATATAATCGTGTATCCAAGGACGCCCCAAGAGAATGTTGTAGGACGTATCTGCGTCTATGACGTAACAAGTCACTTCCGACTGGAGGTCGCCAATTTGGCATTACAGGTGAATCTCCCCAATAGGATAGCTTCTCCCTGAATTGAAATCGCTGATGGCGGTGTTCGTAGGTGTCAGCCAATGCATAGGGATGCCCAGGAGGTGAAGCAAGCTCTTCAGAATAATGCTTATTGAAGAACCGGGATCAATGTGCATCCGATCTACTTTGATGTCGCCGATGTATCCAGTGTGATACAGAGGGTGATCGTGCAGGTTGGTCTTGATGGGCATATCCTTCAGAGTGAACATGATGTTGGGCATTGCACCTGTACAAGCACTGTCCTGGAAATCCGCTGGCGAGCTCTCCCTTGTAAGCTTGACCTGAGCCAAATAAGCGTCTGCATTCTGGAGTGCTTCGCTCAGTACGATGCGAATATCCTTGGAGAGCCTCAATAGCTCATATAATGACAATTTTGCTAGTGTGTTGGCCAATTGTGCCAGGATGTCAAAATTGTAAGGCCTCTCCAGCCCCTGAGGTGCGTCTTTACGGAGCGGCTTGTTAAAGCGGGTCTCCTTTGGCTTAGGCTTATCGGCCGACGGATGCTGAGAAGGTCCTGGGGCATCAGCAGTGGCCGACTGGTGATCTTCAGCCGAGTTATCTGGTATGGGTTGAGATTGTACACCGGACCGGATAACGACAGCTGTTGCTTCTTCGGTTCCGGCTAAGATTGTGTGGCAAGACATAGCCTTCCCGCCCTTCTTCTTACCGGTGGAGGATGATGCTGACTGGGTTACTTCAGGCACCAAGTCCGGATGGACCCACATGACCTTCCCTCGTGACGTGGTGAGGGGCACCAGCCCAGTTGTCTGGTCTCGGGGAGGTGGAAGATTAGCGACCTCCATTGTTGCCCGGGGGATGGGTACTATGCCATCTTATGTCCTCGTTGGAGGGAAGCTACCGAATTGGACCGACACCATATTGGCAGTCATGGTTACCTCCTCGAAATCAATGGTCAGAGCCTTGGAGTCGATGAGGTTCTGGATGTACCGCTGCAATTGGAAGCAGTCCTAAGTAGCGTGGTGGACGTAGCGGTGGAAGTGACAGTACTTCGGGCTCTCCATCTCTGTAGGTCGAGGTTCACGTCTCGGTGAATGAAGCTGAATTCTATCCCCTTGCAAGAGCATGTCAAAGATGGGCTTGACATGGCTATCCTCGAAGGAGTAGGTCACCTGAGGCCACTGTTTCTCTACCTGCTTTGGTTCAGACTTTTGGACTTTTATCGACAACCATAGCCTGTTTGCCTTTGGTGTCCCGGTTATTAGAAGAACTACCGTCGTTGTTGTTGTTGGTATTAGGGCGTTTGCCCTTATCCTCTCCATCCGAGATATGCCGCCCCAGATGGCGAGCCTTCTTCAATTTTGCTTCTGCGCTAGTGGCGCTGATGATGAAGGCCTTCCAGTCTTTAAATTGATCTTCGCCAATCCAGAGGCTGATTGTGGGAAGCAGGCTCTTTTGGCAAATCTCAATTAAAGAAGAGTCCGGGTTACCAGAGGGCAATTTCATCGCGGTTTGGCAAAACCGCTCGATGTAATTCCTTGTCAGTTCTTTTTTTCCTTGAACAACGACCATGAGGTTTGACATCGTCACATCTTGTCCCACCTCGTAGAACCTTTCCAAGAATATATGTTTGAAGCCGGCAAAGGAATGGATGCAGTTATCCGGCAGGTTGCGGTACCAATCGAACGTGACCCCCTCCAATGCCCCGATGAATAATCGCGTCAGGATGGCATCGTTATGCGACAGATGGTCTGTTGTGACCTCGAAGTAGGTCATATACCAGCTCGCAGAGGTCTTCCCATAATATGGATTGATATTGAATGGTTTGTATCGTAGGGGGTAGGGGACATCTCTCCACTCAATAGGATACGGCTGTCGTATCCTGAGATCCTGAGAGGATTCTCGGGTGTGAAACATTACACGGAGCTCCTGGACTTTTCTTCTTGCCTTTCTAGCTTCTTCTGTAACAGTGGGAGCCGATATTCTGGGTGGATTGTTGTCCGGCATTGGCGCGATCGTATTTGAATCCGCATTGACGGCGGGGCCCAAGCTTATTTGACCAGGTGTCCTTGCTTGTAGAGCCGGTTGGACAGCCTTGATCTCGTCTACTGACTTAACCAAGGTATAAAGTATGGCCTCAAGAGTGTCGAGGCGCTGTCGATCACTGGGACCGTCTTGGTAGTTATCAGTCATGAATACCGACCTCACATGAGGAGAAGTGGAAGGGACTGTAAAAGATATGCCCTCCAAATTATACCCTCGCATAGAGAAGTTGTCGGGGTATGTAGGAATATTCTTCTCTGGTTTGGACTCGGAGGAGGTGCTACCCCCTGCATAGGAGGTTGCCTCGTCTTGGCACCTGTGGACATTTTCAGGGACGTCTGAGTCTGTTGTATCTGTTGGGGGGATTGTTTCCCATGGTTCATCTTCTTGAAACGTCGAATTGTTGTGGATGTTCCGAGGAGTGCTACCCCAGTTCCAACTACCCCCAGGGATGTAGATGACGAATCCCCAAGTAATGAAGATTTCTTCTTTGATCGGGTACCTTGATAAACCCCTCCTGTGACGGCTGTGGACAACCCCTTAGTTGAGAGTTTCTTGGCCGTCCTGGTTGAGAATGTCGGGCTGGACATATTTATTTTCTTCCCTTCCTTGCCGGTAGGGACCTTTCGGGTAGAATTACAGGAGGCAAAAAAAGCGCCTCGTCCCCCGAGCTTTGTTGTAGGACCGGTCCTAGCAGCTGTAGTCGTTGGAAGATGTACTGCCGGTCCTCTTGTACTAGTATCTTATTGCAGCAGCAATTGACAATGACTTGATTGCAGTGACGTCCATGGAAGGACTCTTTGCACGCCAAGGTTTCTTCTCTTTCCTTGCGCTTGTAAAGGATCACATCTCGTAAGTCAAGGATATCTCGATCAACCTTTGCACTCGCTTTGTGGGCCCGGGTATCCCGAGCACATGAGTGCGTAGGTACTATATTTATTCCCTGATGCGGGGCTAGTAAAAGCACTTGCCATCGATCATTATTAGGAGACACTTGAGAACCACCCTGTCCGTTTGCCGCCGGAGGCTGGATACGGGCGGTTCTGTACAACTTTCCATCAGAGGCCCGCATAACAGTTAGTGGGACTCTCTGACGGTCAGTAGTTGGGGCAGTTGACTGAGCTCAACGAGCCTGCGCTGTTCTAGACTTCTTCGTTCTAGCACCCGAGGGTGCGTAGTAGGAAGAGTCTAAGCTGTGCCGCATAGAGTCTGGCACATCCTCAGTGGAGCATCCGACGACAGGCTCGCATGAGAGGCGGGCGAAGACTGAACCCGAGCCGTATAGGGCGGATGGTCGACGGCTAGGATTGGATACCGCATAGGTCATTTCCCTGCGACTGGGATTGTTGGCCGCATATGCATTCTTCCTGCGGCCCACATCCTTATGCGGCTTCTTCTTGGACCGCATGGAGTTTCTGTTTGCCCCCGCAAGTCTAGCATCGTAGTGTTTTCCTTTGCTGGATTTGGGGACAGCAGGGTCCTCTGCGGCCTGAAGTGGGGCCGCATGTGATTCTTCTTCGCCGTTTTGTGCAGCAGAGAAAACTTGTTCCAGAGCTTGGGGAGAGGCAACAGTTTTGGGCCTCCACGCCTTGTGGGCCTTCTTTGGGCCGGCTCGCTTCTGGATTAGGCTAGCGCTCCCTTCGAAGAGCATCTCTTCGAACGCTAGCTAGTCGAAACGAACAACAAGCATTTGTTGCGTGGAACCGAGTTTGGCTGCGTTCGATTGTGTCACCAACTTATCAGCAGTAGAGAAGCTAGTCCACAGCAGAGTCGCCATCGTGTTTGCCATTGATCATCGTAGAACAGAACAGTTTTATGGGAGGACTGAACTTGACTCACAATTACAAACTCGCTTGTACAAAAGAGAGCCTAGGAACAAAACCTAGAAAAAGCAATCTAAGTACAATTTTTTAGTTTTGATTCTGGTGGGTGACGGTAGAGGCTCGGGAAAGTGTTATCAACTCTGCCTTACTCCTTGGACGATCGAACGCAACCTCGGCTCAGGTGAAGAAATGCTCTCTCAAGACACGAAGGGAAGAATCTGCTTCTGAGCTTTGTGTGCTTTCATGTGCGTCTATCTGTCTCCTCTTGCAAGGGAATAGCACCTTGTTATTTACAGGAATTCATAAGGAGTAGGATGTACAGCCACGTGGCAAATTTTGGGCCGCATGGTTGTAATTGTGCCTCGAGACTCGGTTTATAGTGGACAGCTGGGGGTTGGTTGAGATTAATTAGGATCTGTTTGTTGCATTAAATCTGAACTGTTGAGGCTTGGTCAATCTCTGCTACGTGTCTCAACTACTATTCTGTGCTGAGCCGCATGAAGGATGTATCCTGGCTGAGCCGCATGAGGGACTGTCTCATAACCGAGCCGCATGAAGAATGTCTCATGACCGAGCCGCATGAAGGACGTCTTACAACCGAGCCGCATGAAGAATGTCTCGTGACCGAGCCGCATGAAGGACGACTCCTAAACCGAGCCGCATGAAGAATGTCTCATGACCGAGCCACATGAGAGATGCTTCATGATCGAGCCGCATGAGAGGTGTCTCGTAGGCGATCCGCATGAAGAGTTTTACAGCTGAGCCGCATGAAGAGTCTCCTTTGGTTCGTGAACTGTGCCGGATGTCATTATAATTTTCTCGTCTTTTCAGGAGCATGTCACGCCTTATCTTCGTATCAGAGCTGTCACCTTTGTGTCAGAGTAATTATAGCCAGCTACATAGGGAGACATTTATTGCTTAGGCTGATTTCGAACCGCATAAGGCTTCCCGTTGCACTTGGGCCGCATGAAGCTTTCTGGATTTTGAGCCGCATGAGGCTCCGTGTTGGCTTTGAGTCGCATAGAAAATCCCCTTCTTTCCATGCTTCTACAATAAGTACTTCAGCTTATGCCTTATTCGCCATTGAAACCTTCTCGAAAGTAGGTTTATATGTGCTGAACAATTTCCTCTTTAAGCAAACATGGCAGTATGCACAAGTATCCACCCACCAGTCAGTATCAATACTAGTTGAGTCAACCCGTGCAATCATTAAAACCAAGTTAGCCTTACTTTGTTCTTTTAGTTTGGGCTTGGATCTGCAGTCCTTGTAGTTCCCTTCTTGCCATAGTTGAAGAAAGTCACATCCGACTTGTGCTTTGGCTTGAATGTAGCTGGTTTTATCGTTAGATGGTTGAAGTCATTCTTCTTGTTATTGTGAGAAGCCTTATGCTTCCCCTTTGAGTCTCCAACATGCATTATGCTTGCTTTTGCAATCTGCTTGGAAAGTGTGTCCACTTTGATCTGAGCCCTGGTATAATCTTCAACATGAATACATAGAAGAAATTCTTCAAGAGCGACCTCCATCTTCTTTTGTTTCGTGTCAGTTGCGAACTTGTTCCAACCAACAGGAAGTTTGGTAACAATAACTCCCGACATGATCTTCCTCCATCTTCTTTTGTTTCGTGTCACTTGCTTCATGTCTTCCTCCTTAAGTTTTTGTTGTAACTTGAGCAAATTTTTGACTTGCGGCATCATAGTCTTCTCATATTTAAACTTCATTTTGAAGAGTTTCTCGACGACGTGAATCTTCAGCATATTTTTGTCGGCTTTGTTGTGCTTTTTCACAGCCTCTAAGATTTCCTTAGCATGGACTTTGTTGTTGTATAATTCTGCCAATGAATCATCCATGGCTTTCAGAATCAGTAACTTATAGAGATTGTCGTCCCTCCTCCACTTCGTCTACAATGCAGTGGCCTCAGCAATCCTCTGATCATTATTATTTTTTGGAATAGAATGTTTAACATATGTAAATACTTAATCAACCTTTATGAGTTGAGATTAAGACGGATCTTTCTCTTCCAAGTATTGTAATGCTCTCCGTCAAAATTTTCAAGTTTTTAAAAACTTGTGTCGAGAAGGTTTGTACGGTTGTCCTCCATTGTTAGTCCAAAGATAGATCAAAAGATAGAGGAACAGAGACCAAAAACAGAGATATCATGCAAGACCTCCCAGGAGATTTGCCCTCTGTTCTGATCATGAAGTTGTAATCGACAGAAGTTTAGTAAACAAATTTGCCCTCTGATTACTCAATTCCAACTTAATACAATAATCAAATTCAGATTACAACTTCTCTTTGCAGAATACAAATTGACAAAATAATTCATTCTTCCTTGCAAACGTGTTGCAATTAAGATAGAATGCTTACAGTGAGAAAGAAGAGAAGTAAAAAAATAAAGATAACAACTTGTTGGGGGTGATGATGACCACCATTACTCAAAGCAAGATTTGCACCACACGATCTGCTTTTAGCAACCAGTAAGTTCACAAAAGAACATCTGGAACGCCCGTCATCACCTCTATCATGACTCGTACGAACTCCTGGACTCCAGCAGCAAATAATCACTTTTACGAAATAAGTTCTCAAAGGGGCATGAAGAGAATATTTATAGAGTAGGAAGAAAACTGTAACCCTAATCCTGGCCGCCAACAGATTACGAAAAGAAATAAATAAATTAAATTTAAATCCTACAAAAATAGATATAAACAACTGCTTAATCTTTTTATAACCTTTCAAATCCCATGTTCAATGGGTTATGGGCCAACAACAATACGGTCATAGCTCCTCATACGTGCATAAGCTAACAATGCAGCACCACATGCGTACATATACGAAGTAGTGCAGCAGTGCATATACACATATGTGTAAATGCGCATAATCATGTATAACCCGCGGATAGCCTCGTATAGCCTACGAAAAGCCAGTGCATTGCCCGTGCATACAACTCGCACATAAATGAGTGCATGCATGAGCGTACAAAATCTTCCATCAAAGCGCCACTTTGCGCCTTTAGCCCGAGTCTGAGTCGTTAAGTCCCTTTGGGGCTTAGCTCCTAAGGAAAACTTTCCAATAGTTTGACAAAAAACATAAATATTTATTTAACTTAATCTTACTAGAAAAACATCCCACATGGCAGCCCCACATTGGCCACCACCCCATGTGCATCTCTCAACACCAAGCATGGTATTATATTGAGATACTCTCTTGGAGTATTTTTTTAATATGGGACGATCTTTCAAGCTCTTAAAGAGAAACATCTCTATGAGTATAAGGAAAAACTACAACATAATATTGTTTGTGGAAGTGGATGTGTGTTTAGTATTACTTGTATTTCCATCCTAGAACTTTACAGGCGACAATCTTGGATATGGATACAAGTGCATTCGTATGACACATAGCCTGGAGATGTTTGATATAAACCCGTCTCGCCATATTTTAGGATAGGGGTATGAGAATTCATTCAAATGTATGGAATATTTAATCAAACCATGTAAAGTAATATGACTTACATTCAAATATTTGGTTTACCATGTAATGTAATAAAAAAATTAAAAAAAGTACAAAATAAAATTTTAAAACATAAATTAATAAAAATTAATTGTTACATTATTATTATTATTATTATTATTATTATTATTATTATTACTATTATTATTAATATTATTATTATTATTATTATTATTTTATTATTTATTTTATATTGTTATTATTTTTATATTTATTTTATATTGATTTATCGTTTAAATTTTTTAAAATTTTAATTTTTATTACATTGCAAACTCACTTCATAACGTGCTAGACCAAATATTTGAAAGTAATTGAAATTATAACATGGTTTGATTGTACGCTATCATGTCCCTTTTTTGTAGAACCAAAAAGTTTCCACTAACGTGATGTTGTACAAGACTAGATTGTAATTATATAAGACAAAATGAACACAATTAATAATATTTCTCGAAACAATGATATTTTAGCAGAATTTAGAAGGTAAATTGAAGTCACAACATAATACATAAAAAGATTCTATTTTATTGATATTTGCCGCAAAGTATAATGGCTTTTGATAAGCAAACTGAAACATGACTAACATGGTTTACAAAGAACTTGCCAACTTGTCTTACAACTCATTGGTATGAAAGGCTATAAAGTTTCATACATTATGTCCTTTATAACAGAAGACGACATCTTTATAAGAAGAACCTCTGTATGCCCAACATTTTTTTGACGCCTTAGAATTGCCTAGCTACTCCCTGTATCTATGAAGTCCCACAAAGATGTGGGTCAGTACATTATTGTATACTGGTGAGCGTGTAAACCCAAGTCACCTAAAATCAGAACAATAATCACGTGATAGAACACTATTAATAGTAATCTTATTACTTTTGCCTTAAGGTCAAATAAAATTCATATATGATAGAAACATAAAAAAATACTATAACTTTGACCATTCAGTGATTCTTACATACTTTTGTTTGTGATCCTTTCATGTAAAAGAGTAATAACTTACTCTTCCAGCATAATACATCGTTAGCTATGCTGTTTGTCTATATGAAGGTCATCAGCCATGAGTCGTCTTAATTATAATGGGAATACGTTATCTTTTACAGTGCAGGTAGCTAACCACATTGAAAGACCCGAATTCCAATGTTATTATGTCAGCACCACCATTGTTCCTTCCTAGGCCAAATCAGGTTTGCGGCCTCGGAGTACTGTTCGATGAACTAAACCTTCTGCACAAATTATCCATGATCATGCATGCATATGCAACTTATGTATAAAGAAAATATATCATGCATGACAATATAAAATTTAAGTAAATATGTCACATTGTCTCAAGTCGTAGCTCATAAAACCAACTACCAAATCCAGGGACATATTATAATCTCAATGCAGGGACTTAACATCTGTGTTGCCATATTTCCTTTGAGTCATAGCTCGACGTACTCACTTACCATTCAAAGAACTTACCAGAAATGGCCAGTCAACTGTCCCATATTTGCTGCAATATTACAACAAAATTAGCATTCTTTTACAACAAATTAAAGAAATGTTATTACTTATCTTTCATTATCTTTTTGTGAATTTCTTGCTATGTATCTTTAGCAACAATATAAGCAATCATTAACATAATCATTTTATTAAACGTGAAAATAATGAAGCGAAGGACCAACGCTACCCACCTTTATCTAAAGTGACTTTCCATCACGATTACATAGCATTCTGAATAATTCCTTTCCATAAATTCAAGTCCAACATGGCTTCTTTGATCCATCCATCCAACATATACCCCGTACGGAGCGAAAAACTACTTAATATACCACTTAGAAAAGGTTTTGCCCTCGAAAATTAAAAATAAATAACTCCACATCTTAACTGATTTACCCAGAACATCTTATTCAGCTTCCATTCAACATCACACATTAACACTTAGACAAATAAAAATCCGTCAAGGCATATGAATTAATACAATTGATTTCAATGTACCATCTATTTTCTTTATCTGACACTTGTGTGATTTTTTTAGAATGCAGTAATCCTCCCAGCAACTCCATTTGTGTTATCTTCACCGCTTGGCTTGGTACACATATTCTATTCATGTCACCATTTGGATTCATCTCACCACTTGGATCCTACATATATTATTGAAGACAGAAATTAGAGTGCACTTCAGTCAATACCAATGGTAATGAAATCAAACGAGATACAATTACAACTTATATTCAAGTAATAATGATTTAATACTCTCGCCTAAACTGACACTTAGCATCAATCCGCGTGAATCATTCGCATAGGTACTCCTCAAGAACAAAAAATGTTTCATTAAGGCTTTTGCACAATTCAAAACATAACTACATTCCTTTCATATTTCATATTGTTGCTCTATCATACTCATTATCCCAAACTCTTACAAACATAAGCTTAACAAATTTTGCAAAGTCTTCTCGGTCCATTCCCTTCAATGTCTTTTGAGTATATATTTTAGTTATTTCCATTAGTATTGATCCATTTCATGTCTCAACCAATTTTTCAATCCCGATATATACAAAATATTTTTATCTTTATTCAAAGCATCCTCAAACAGAACTATTTTCCCTCAATCTCTATCCTCTTAACAGAAAACACATAAGCGTCAGGGACTACCCAGGTTAGGCTACTTATCGAGGTACTGAGGTAAAATCCTTCCAAACTAAAGGGACTGGCTCAAAAGACAAAATCAAGGTTATCCATAATTCGTAATGCAATTCCCAATCTCTACGTCTCTTATGAGTAATCTAAGATGTTACCACATTGTTTCAATCCATTCATCTATTCTCGATCAATTTAAGAATAAAATCAATTGTTACTATATTCCAATTCAAATTTTGTGCCACAACCGATCCGACTATTTTCCCAACATATTTCAACTTACTCACTCGAATATCAACTTTTCAAGATTGGTGTTATCAAATTTCCAATAAATCCAAAGTTTCCTTTCGACCATGTCAAGGTCCATACTATGAAAATGAATAATGTTTAGTAGTAACAATTCATCCAACACAAAGTCTAATAGCAACGTCATATATCCTATTCTCTTCCGAGAATGAAATCACCATATAGGATCCCTGAATTTTTGGATTTTTTTTTATTTTTATGTATTTAAGGTGAATAATTAATATTAACTTATATTTTAAGATCAATTAGACTTTTATATTTTTCTATTATTGTAAATCCTAATGACACAATCTCTAGTCCAAATGAGCTACCGGTTTGACTTAGCCCAAACCTAGTCTAGACTCAACACAGACACGTACACACCCTCACATGGTTCATGCCAAACACCATACACCATTTCTTCTCTACAAAACATCAAACTCCAAGTTTCACAACTCAAACCTTACATATGTAAAAAAAATTCAACTTTGCACCCTTTGGAATAGACCCAACTCTATACTTCACCACATAAAACCTAATAGATGACTCAAGTGGGGTCAAACACACTTAGTGGGAATCCATTAACCTCTCAAATTTTATATTCCATCACCCCATAACCCCTACCTCTTCACTTTCTCACACAATTATAACCCCCATCATTTATGACAATTCAACTCAACTATTCACCTCCTCCTTAGTAAACGTCTACCCCATGACCTCCCCTTCATTTATTACCTCAAACCATATGAATAAAACTTCTTCCTAAGCCTCTTCCAAAAACTTCTCTTCAAAAACCATTTCCCAAAACCTTCTCTATCCCCCTCCACACCTTCATCTATCCAACCCTACCTAGACTGAATCTGAATTCGGCTAGTCTCAACCAATCCGGCCATATCTCCCTCCATAGTAAGTATTTTTCTACAAAATTGAACACACTCCTTTCTTGATCTTTCCTTAGCATTTTCTTTTCACAAACTTTCCCTCAAAACTTACTATAATTTCCTCAAAACAACACAACAAATTAGACGATTTCTAGAAAACTGCTGCAATAATTTTATCAAAGGTAAGACCATCTTCATCGCAATGTTCTGCAACTTTTATCAATCAAACGTCCTTTATCCTGACTCTAACTTGTACCTATACATGTACTCTACCATCTCTTAAAACCACAGCTCCTGGATCACAAAGGTTTGTCCGTGGCACTCGTTCTACGAGAAAGTGTCAAGGCTTAAACTGAATTCGGTGTACTGCTATTCGCGTACCCTTAGGAGACCCCACAGCAGTAACTAACCCCTTGGTAACGTTCCTAGCACTCTCCTATAACATCCCACTATGCCCATAATTTATCATGTAAAATTTTATGTATATATTTGCTTGCAACTTCATTCTTTCAGTCACCTTAATCTTTGATTCTCAAAATAGAATTTGTATAGATTTATGTCCTATTTGTCCTAAAATTTTATGGTCAAGAATATTAAATTCTATGGTAATATATTCGGAAGATTATTTATACATTTATTAATTTTATAATATAAAGTGTTATATTTTTATGATTCCATCTAGTTCGAATCAAACGAAATTGGACAATCTAGTTAGATTACTTGAATGTGTTAATTGGCAAGCTTAATTTATTATATAAATAAATATGATATGTTTGAATTATATTCAAATATTATTTTAGAATTAAAGTAATAATTTTTCTATTAAAATTGATTCCAAATAAATAGGTAAGTTGGCCTTATTGTGTCATTAACTAGACATACTAACTAGATAATTATTTCTTGTATATATTACGATTAAATAATATTTATAAATAGTTTTAATTTATATTTTAGACTATCAGTTAATATATTTTATATATAAATGATTTTTATGTAAGTTGGCAACCTTGCATGCATAAACTAGTTGTCAAGTTTCTAAAATACCTAGTCAACATGCAATGGAACTTTGTACAAGCAACAACAATTGTTTTAGTACTTTTCACTAAATAATATAAATTCTAGAAATTAGTTCATATTAATTTTAGATTTATTTGTTGTTGACGTGCATGTTTGAGAGGCTACATGCATGTTCGAAGTATATCTTAGCATTGTCGTGAACTTTGGGACATCGTATCGTATATACGTATGTTTAGGATTACGTGTATCAGAATCATATAAATTCCTAAATGTGCTTGTGATAACATGATAAATGAGACTCATGCGACGTACTAGATAGTAGCATGGTACGTGGTTATTGGCACGTTTCTAAGGCCACATAACTGTTGGATCGCTGGCATGAATATCACCATACTATTTGACGTTGTGCAAATAACCATATTCTTTTTATATTAATTGAGTTAGATTGTGTGTATTGATTAGAATATGTTATAATAGGACAACTTGGATTCGTTGCACCTCCAACTGAAGACACCAGTAAGACGACACCGCAGTAGGCAACAGGCAAGTGTACCTTACCGTTGCTACAGATTGTTTTAGTTTTTTTTTTCTTTCTTGTTGTTATTTAGATTCATTGTATGATCTAGGAACGTCGACACTTAGTGTCTGTTTTGTAGACGGGTACTGATATCATGACGATGATACCAAGTATTGACATTAGGCATTACGTGCAGATTAATGTGTCTATTGACACAATTGACCACAGGACACCAACACATTCATGATGCGAGGTTTACATGACTATTCATGGTATTGACTGACCTCATACTAGAATTCTATATTCATTATTATTTCTATTGTTGTTGAGATGACTGTACAGACTTGACATTTCAAGATTCTTGACATAGAGTTGGGGAGAACTTGACTACAGTATCAGACCTATTGTCGTACGGCCTATTGTTTAGTGACCCTTTAAATCTGTAGCAGAGTAGAAGATTATTACTATTGAGAATTGATTGTCCTTGGTCGCAAGACACGGTACTGGGACAATATCCTGCTGAGGTGCTTGTAAGCCTTAGTGGAGAGGTCTGGTATTCTAGGAGAGTTTCTCACTTGCATAGCACATAGACGGATACAGTAGACTATTTTAGTTTATATTTTCATATCTGTACCTTGGCATGTATATCATGTACCATGCTACTCCCCAGAGGACCTGGTAATCTCTCCAGGTATTCGACTGAGCGGAGTTGGTTGCTGATCATGATGGTTGATATTTACTATTTCAGGTATCTCTTGCGGTTACATATTAATCTCTATATATTTACATTCTGCTTGTTAACCTAGTATTTGCTGACTCAAGTATTCTTTCCAGTCTATTTGGACAAATGTAGCATGGAGTGCACGCTATGTTATACCTTGTTCATTCTTGTATTCTATAATATTGTGGATTGAGACTTAGATATTATTGATTAATATAAATAGTTGGTCGTTACTCTACAGCTTATAAGTATTCGAGCTGGGCTGGAGTCCATTCGATACGTAGATGGCTTGTCCACGTTTTTCTAGTTCTACGTATTTTAGGACTGGAGCGTTACACACCATCAAAATTTCCAAAGGATTAATTTCAAATCATGACTTGTTCCTCAAGATAACTTTGATCACATATCCATCATATAGAAATACAATTATTACATATAGCTACCAAATTTTTTCCAACTTAGTCACCAAAGTAATGTTATCTCGTCGAGGGTCAATCAAAATCTAATAACATTTAAATCTGAGGGTCACCCTACCATTAATTACTCTTGCCAAGAGTATAATTTTATGTAATATCCTATCTTGTCATAATAACTTATCTGCCAATTCCAACTTGATCATCAATCAAATAAAACCATTCAAAGGTGATTAGACAATTAACTAAATCCAATACTATTCTTTATTCCCATCAAAGGCAATCAAATCAAACTTCTAAAACCATTAATTCCTAGACTTACCTTATACAATTTAAGCCTCAATCCTCATCACAATTCCAACTAAAGTCAATTCATCAAATTCCCTAGTTTACATCACTTTTAAAGTTTATTTTGCAACATATACTAATTTTGGTCTCACCCATTGCCATCATTCCTCATGCAACATCAATAGTGTCATCTTATAGGTCTCCAACGATCACCTTACCTCTTCGACCAAGTCTCTAAGGCTTGTTATCCTAACAGTTAGACCTAATTACCTAGGTAACACATCTAAGACGGACGACAGTTAAGCACCTTTCTTATCTCTTATCTTAGTACAAACCCACAATCTAAGAGACTCTACCCCAATCTATGAACATAATTCTAATCCGAACAATCAATGCAACATTGCCGACCAACCCGACAATAGGCAACAACCAACAGTCTAAGGTCAAAGCCTATCTACCAGTGATCATTCTAAAAGGACTACATCCAACAAATTCGTATCCTTGATTCATCCCACAATCGACGAAGTTAAGCTAATAATTTTTTGGTCCAAATCCTGAACCTATATTTTCAACAATTCAAATCCAAAATTCTTAGTTTTCTATTCTTTTAATTTTGTACTCATAAACTTTCCCTAATTTAGATTTCATTGACATACTCGAGTTCCTGTATATCCAATCTATTCATGAAACAAGGTTTACTATTCAAAAGTCGTAAATCTAGCTTGTTTACTTCGATAGTCTATGTTTTACAATCTTTGCTCTCAATTCTTTCCAAACTGACACACAATTTCCATGAGTTCACTTTATCAATACCGTCCAACCAACTTATTAACCATTCAATATGATAACATTTCATCATGACTTACTTTTGACAATTTCGTTCTGATACAATCAGGGCCGACTTAGCAATTCACATTAACCACAAACTTATTTTGTATCACCTAATCAAAGTATCATAAAATAATTCTACATTTGTTAACCAACTTTATTAAATATCCACATATCACCATACATCGATCATGTAACTATGATACATATCATCCGACACCAATAGTTATATCATCTTATTCTATATTATAAGAATCATATAACTGAATCATAATTCAAACAATCTTATATGCCAATCAACTATTATCCATGTAGTTACATTATGTGTAATGCCCCACTGTGCGTGGCACATTGAGATGTTTTGTTGGCTTGGTTTCGGGATGTGACATTATACACCAACACTATCTGTCACATCATCATATATCTCAATCTTTATTTGTTTTCCATCCATTGAAGTCTCACAAACAATTTCCATATAAATATATATAACAATGGTCAAGCAATCTATTTTAATCTGATGGGTTCATATCTTAATTAACTTATTATCCATACAACTAAGATATCCCAAGGGTTAATCTGTCATTTCGTGACACGTCTCAACCCTTCAAGCATTCATGTGAATGTATAAACTATTCATCTCATTAAGCACAATTTGTAACTCCCTTTGAACTAGGCATGTAACCAGCTATTACATACCTAAGTTCAATGGCGCAGCTCTTCATGTACTATGGGCCATTAATAAACATTCCAAGTAAATTTCTATTGTGCAACCAAGTATTAATATCCAACATACAATTCCTATCTGATCAGTCCAATTATCATTCAATATTTGATTCGTATCAATTGTCCCGTAAGCCTCCAATAGCAATACCCAACCATTTGTTCTTAGATAAACACTCATTGATTGACTAAAGTCATTTCTAATTATATAATTCATATCATTGTTCCCATCCAAGACATCCACTACATTTCCAAAATTCATGTTATCCAATATAACATTAAACTACCAAAGTTTACTACTGATCGTTCGAACCCAAATCATCAAGCGATATTGGAAGTCACATCACCATAAAGCATAACTCCTAAAAAAGTCTCAGCACTACCCCATTCCTAAATAGGGCTATTTTTGTCAATTTATAATATTTATATTGCATGAGTAGTTATTTAAAATAATTGTTGCGAAGGTTTCATATATTGTTAGTTTAGCTTATTAATTGAACCTTAACTTGTGGACCCAAATAGACCAGACATGACCACTTCAGCCTACAAGCTAGGATGAACACAATTAGCCTCATTTAAGTCATGTTAAGGCAAGTTTAGACTAGGAATTAATCCCACACTTAGAGCACAATTAACCCCTCACTTAAGGAAGTGCTCTTGATGACTTGAAAGGATAAAATAGACATTTTAGAAGAGTTTTAGGGCTTCCATTCATGGCTGGTTATTATAAGCATTTAACCTTCTTCTTCATTCCATCTAGAGCCTCCACAAACCCTAAAAGAAACCCTCTTCAAGCCCTCTCCATTTCTATTCATTCCACCATCAAAACTCCTCCAAATTCTCCCAAAACCTTCCCAAACCTTCATTCTACAAGGCTAGAAACTTGGAGACCAAGGAGCTCATGGGAGGGAGTCCAAAAGAGGAAGAGATTGTGTCAAACTTGACACAAGAACATCCATAGAAGACTTCATTGGGAAAACAACCACCAAATAGGTAAAACTCTTGTTATTTTGATAGTTTGAGCTCATACTTCATGCATGACACATGTGGGAACACTCACATTGGTTAGGGGTACCCATGGAGAGATAAGAAAGGCTCTAAACCTCATTTTTGGGTATTTTATTTAGAGTTTTAGTGTCATTCTTGGAGAAATCCGAGGAGAGACGACCCCCCCCCAAGTGTTTGTTAAAATGCCTAATAGACTAATGTAGGTTTGTTTCTCAAGTTTTTTGTCATGTTTGGCTAGGTTGTTCATTAGTTGGACATTCTAATTGATTTTCTACCTTCCCTTAATATTGTAAATATGTATATATACATGTTTGTGTGTTGCTATGGGGCTTTGAGTGCAAGTGTACACTGGTTAGGGGGTCGGGCCAGGCAGTGGCTTGTGGTTGGCCTTAGGCCAATGTGTGGCAGTGAGGAGAGGGCAGTAACACTTGGCCCTTGGCCATGTGTTCGATTTCAGGTAGGAGGCAGGAAATTTTGTCCATCAGATTTGGCCACTTTGGCTTTGAGTTTTTGGCCATAGCCCTTGGGTTGATACCAGTGTGGGTCCCTGTTTAAGAGGGGATTTATGAGGATACATCCATGTATCAGTCGAGTAGGACTTAGTGTACAATATTTGTGACTAGTGATCGAGTATATTATTTTAGAGCTCAGTAATGTTAGTAGCAATTAGGCAGTACGAGGTGAGTGATGTGTCCAATGGGAGGTCGGGCTTGGCTTGGCCACAGAACAGTAGTAGCAGGGCAGGGGATCTGCTGTAAACAGTAGACAGAGCTTGGCCATTTGGCCACATGGCCATCTAGCCTAAGTGGATGAGTGTATGGGTGTTTAGGGGGATCAGAAAATTAGCTAGTATCAATTAGGATTTGTGAGGCATGTATCAGTGGCCATGTGTTCAGTGGGTGTCCGTGAGTTTCTTGAGAGTTTAGAAGTTAGTGGTGTCACGCCCCGATCCGCAGAGTCCTTTCGTCCTCGCGTCGAACTCTGTGGAACCGTTCGTCCTCGTTTGGGTGTGATGCCATACAAACCTAAGTTACGCTTGCACAAGGCCAAGACCAATAACAAGACAAGATAGACAATACGTAGCAGAACATATTGCAGATATTTGAAGCAGCAGCGGACACATTGCAAAATACAATTAAACACAAGGTAGCAGAAACAATTCTCTTTATTGATTTCATGTAAACAGATTACAAGCTCTCAATTCCCTCTGATACAATATATACATTCTGTAAAAAAAATTACAGATTACAATGATCCCGTTTTACACATTACATCCCTTTATATACAAAACTAACTCTTTGCATACAGATGTCCATCCTTTCGTATCTCCTTTAATTTCTGGCTCCTGAGGATGAGGTTCAGGCTATCGCTTCGGACTATCCTTCTCGACGTGTCTTGCACCTGCGTGCAGACTGATGATGGATCAGTATATCAACATACTGGTGATTATGAATAAAGGCTATATTTGTTTGAAATGATTACTAATTCATTTAGCGAGAAAATATTTCTTGTGATGTGATCTTGCTAATTTTACCTATGTTCATTTCATGCATTTTCAGAGTCAGATTACATCATTTTTGAAAACACTTTCGAAAAGCCAAAATTTATTTCTTTTTTGGAAGCATGCAATGGACTATTCTGTTCATGTAAAGTATACAGTATATTTCTTGAGCCATAATCATTTCTCTTATTCAAGCAACTCTTAGGGACATTAGTAGCATTTTAGGCATCAAAACATCTTAGCAACTCTGGAATAATAACATTTCTCTGCATCAGATTATTCATAGAAGCATTTCATTATGGAAACATAAGCATTAGCGGACATCACTTATTCAGTGATTCTTACCCATAGCCGATAGTCCATCCCTATGCAAGACAAGGATTAGAATAAATATAACATAACAAATATTTCTCCCTGTTCGTCTCTACATCATTAACTCTTAACAACATCAGCATGTTATCGATTAACAGTTGTGACTCAAGGCTCAGCTCTGCACCAACACATGTGTAGACCAGCAGCTATGACCCAAGGTTCAGCTTTGCATTGATAACATACATGCTAGCAGCTGCGGCTCAGGGTTCAGCTCTTCACTAATCGACTCCATCTATATGATGGCCCATGGGTCATTCCCAATATTAGCCATTGTGACTATTGGGTTTAGCTCGTCGCTAGTAGTGGACACTCTCTTTATACACCGTGAGGTCTCTTTTACCTCAGGGCGTTACTCTATCCTCCCCCGGGCCGAGCGGCTCCACTGCCCGAGAATCGGTCGTGAGGATCTATACTTGTGCACAAGTTGTCCAGGACCAATGCATCTATGCAACTCTATCAGATAAAACTCTACTATACACAAATCATCGGACAACATTCATATTCTACCAGTTCTTTTCTTTTCATATGACCGAGCCCATAGCTCTACTCTTTTCTCTATACGGACAAGCCGTATCATCTCTTTTAACAGCACAATATACCTTCTATATGTATCTATGTCTTTATAGCAACAATCAAGGGACAATGAACAATCTTTATTTACGCAAGCACGATATCAACAAGCATGAACTCTACTCTTGATAGTTATATTCTATTCAGGGACATGTAAACATTCTATTTTTTCTTCTTATTAAGCATGGCAACAGTTTATTCATTCGAGGCACATCTCTAATTTTAGTAGGGCATGCGTCCTATCATTTCTTATTAGCAGGCAACAAGTCTTTTTTTAGCATGTATTTTTTTAGCATAGAAACATGTGAAATCTCTTACAAGCATACTCAACGATTACCATCTTGTTATTAGCAATAACATTCATTCAAAAACTTATATTCTTATTTGTCGTAAGCGAATCATAAAATGAGTCATTGTCCACTCACCCAAAGCAATCGTCTTCGGTTGCAGAGCCATCAGTCTGATCTTTTTGTTTATCTAGTGCCTTCGCAGAGCGGGGCACTACATAATTACCCACCGAGAAGAAGTTTCATCCTCAAAACTTAAGAAAAAACTTACAATATCCATAGAAGCGATATTCCTCATCCTTCGCCATCATTAATCCATGTATTCACGATTCATTTCGTATCAAAAGCTCATATTCAATAAAATATCTCAATCCCAATCTCAATATCAATCTCAATCTCAATCAATCAATAAAACATATGCTGGCATCATAAAAATATTTACGGACTTATTATATGGAACGTTCATCTCATCGATGATATCAAGTAGACAAGAAATTTTGATCAGGAGAACATCTTCGAATCAACAATTGGCCAGAGGATCGTGTTGCTATGATACCATTCTGTCATGCCCCGATCCGCAGAGTCCTTTCATTTTTGCTTCGGACTCTGTGGAACCGTTCGTCCTCGCTTGGGCATATTGTCGTGCAAGCCTAAGTTGCACTTGCACAAGGTTAAGACTTGTAACAATACAAGATACACAAGATAGACAATACGCAACAGAACATATTACAGATATTTGAAGCAGTAGCGGACACATTGCAGAATATAATTAAACACAATATAGCAGAAACAATTCTCTTTATTGATTTCATTTGAACAGATTACAAGCTATCAATTCACTCTGATACAATGCTTACATTATCTAAAAAATATTAAAGATTACAATGATCCCGTTCCATACATTACATCCCTTTATATATAAAACCAACTCTTTGTATACAGATGTCCATCTTTAGGCATCTCTTCTGATTTTTGGCTCCTGAGGATGAGGTTCGGGCTATCTCTTCGGACTATCCTTCTCGATTCGTCTTGCACCTGTTTGCAGACTGATGATGGGTCAATATATCAACATACTGGTGATTATAAATAAATGTTACATTTGTTTGAAATAATTACTAATTCATTTAGTGAGAAAACATTTTTTGTGATGTGATCTTGCTAATTTTACCTATGTTCATTTCATGCATATTCAAAGTCAGATTACATCTCTTTTAAAAACACTTTCGAAAAGGCACAGTTCATTTTTTTCTCTTTAAGCAGTCAACGGACTATTTTGTTTAAGTGAAGTACGCAGTGTGTTTCATGAGCCACAATCATTTCTCTTATTCAAGCAACTCTTAGGGACATTAGTAGCATTCAAGGCATCGAAACCTCTTAGCAACTCTTGGAACAATAACATTTCTCTACATCAAATTATTCATAGAAGCATTTTATTATAGAAACATAAGTATTAGCGGATATCACTTATCCAGTGATTCTTACCCATAGTCGACGGTCCATCCCTGCACAAGACAAGGATTAAAATAAATATAACATAACCAACATTTCTCTCTGTTCGTCTCTGCATCGTTAGCTCTTAACAACATCTTTCTTATGCACGTCATCGATTAGCAGCAGTGACTCAAGGCTCAGCTCTGTACCAACACATGTGTAGACCAACAACTGTGGCCCTAGGTTCAGCTTTGCATTGATAACACATATGCTGGCAGATGCAGCTCAGGGTTCAGCTCTTTACTAATCGACACCTATCTATATAATGGTCCATGGGCCATTCCCTATATTAGCCGTTGTGACTCTTGGTTTCAGCTCGTCGCTAGTGGATATATGACAACCATTAGTTTTTAACCCCTTTTCCTTTAGAAATTAGCCCCCTTCCATTTAGCCATTTCCCATTATTAGTTAGCCCTTGTTAGATAGAGTTTGCTAGCAAGTTGTTAGATATTTGTTAGTTAGAATTGTTAGTAGATGTTAGCTTATATGTTAATGTTAGTTAGGATATGAGATGTTAGATTTGAGAGTTGTGGGCCTAGTAGGGAGTGTTTAGTGAGTGTACTAGATAAGTTAGTATCCTAATAGAGCTAGTGAGTGCGATACTCTAAGACACTAGGAGTGTGGAGGGGTAAGCTAGTATGGTTGGATAGTGTTAGGAGGGTGGTATCTCAAGATACCATAGGGTGTCTCATGATACCTTAAGGTAATGTTGATAGTGACCAACATGGAGATAAGATGGACTGGATGGACTAGATACCTAGATTTCTGGGTTGATAATATCAAGATAGGCTAGTGTCTAGCTACCCTAAGAAGCCTAGGTCAGTCTACCAAGGTTAGGAAGGGTTGCTTTTGTATCGAGGCAAGGTATTAGGAATACTTTGTAAAGGGTAATAGGTAAGGTTAAGGTAATTACCTAGAAGCTAAGGTATGAGTCTAAGGTGTTAGGATATTGTTAGAAATTGATTATCTTGGTTGGTAATGGTTAGGATTAGTGCTCTTAGACTAGTTTTGACCTCGGTTGATCGTTTTGACCAAAAGTCAACAAAAGTCAACCGAAAGTCAAACTTAGCCTAAAAGTGACTAGAACTTGACCGGACTCAACCAGAGTTGACCAGTTGACAAAAAGTCAACAGTTAGTCAACATTAGCCTAGTTTGACCTAGGGTTGACCTAGAGTTGACAAGGGTTGACCAGTTGACCAAAAGTCAACTGTAAGTCAACGTTTGACCCAGTTTGACCTAGTTTGACTTGGATTGACTTCATGTGACCTAGTATGACCTAGTTTGACCTAGTTTAGCCTAGTATGACCTAGTATGACCTAGTTGGCCCAGTATGACCTAGTTTGACCTAGTTTGACTTAGACTTGCATATCATGACTTAATTAGCTTCCCTTTCATTATTAAATCCTGTTTTGACTTATGGTATCTCATCTTTAAGTCTGTGATTACTCTGAGCATCTGTTCACCTTATCAGCTAAGGACCATAGGCGAGTACATTCACTGATAGTTTTCATTGTCTTGATATCTGCTATATCCGATTCAGTTGTAGTATCTTACTTGATTTCCCGACACGATGGTTCACGGACTAGTATACATCGAATCCTGACATGAGATGTTGTTCCTGGATTTCCTGGTATATTGGTACATTGTTCGATCTTGTTTTCTGTACTTGTATAGACACTAATTTGGGAGTAGGCTGGCCCCCTGCTTTTGAATCACGTGCCGTGACGTGTCATGTCCGGATCCATCATACTACTCGAGGATGGGAAATTATTAGGGGCTATGTGATCAATACCATCCTGTCACTAATTTCTTGTGCTCGTGCCACTCTCACTTCACGTAGGGTGTAGCGAGATCTTATTCCTTGTGCTTGTTATCCAGGTTGGCCGTCATGACCCTTTTTAGTGATTTTCTTATGATTGTCGGGCCAAGTGGATAGCATGTCCTATTTTCCAAGCCGATCACATAACGTTCTAATAATTTATGTCATATTTTATATTTACTTTATTATATCATATATCCTACTCTGTTCTACATTCAGTACTTTTCTCACCATGTTATGATATTCAGTACTCACATCCTGTTATATATTTCCTGTTGATTTTTTCTTGTATTTTATTATAATTGTCTCTTATAGAATTTGTCAATTCATATGGAACTGCTCTTAGTATTTGTACTTGCTCATTTTTCTGACAGGATACCGTTCATATATTACAGATAATTCTGAGGCAGACTGCTCGACCTACTATGGGATCGAGGTAGATGAAGATTTAGTCTAGGACTGTGGCATGATAGTTGAGCCACTAGAATATGCACACCTGGACTAGTATAGCTTAGTTAGGTTTGCTTGGACTGCGATCCAGCTAGTGTTTTCAGACTATAGTATTCTATATTATATTTTTTGACTCTGTGATGTTGTTTATATCTCTGAGCTATGTTGGATCCTGAACTCATTTCCTGTTTTCACTTCTATCATATTTCCATTCCGTACTATTTATCTTAGTTTTATCTTCTGATTGAGTTATGCCATATTATATTCCTCCATAAGCAGATGACAGGTACCCTTATACTGTTTAGTTATAGTATTTACAGACGACCTATACATCATTCTACTGCCAATTCTGCGGTGTAGGTTGGACGTACCCATATGCTCGTGTCCCTAATCAGGGTGCGGGTCATGACAGGACACTCTCTCTATATGCTGTGAGGTCTCTTTTACCTCAGGGAATTACTCTATCCTCCCCTGAGACGAGCGGCTCCAGTGTCCCAGAACCGGTCGTGAGGATCTATACTTGTGCACAAGTTGTCCAGGACCAATGCATGTATACAACTCTATCAGGTAAAACTCTACTATGCATAGATCATCGGACAACATTCATATTCCATCAGTTCTTTTCTTTTCATATGACCGAGCCCATAGATCTACTATTTTCTTTATACAGACAAGCCATATTATCTCTTTTAACAGCACAATGTACCTTCTCTATACATCTATGTCTTTATAGCAATAATCAAGGGATAATGAACAATCTTTATTTAAGCAAGCACGATATCAACAAGCATGAACTCTACTCTTGATAGTCATACTCTAGTCAGGGACATGTAAATATTCTCTTTCCTCTTCTTATTAAGCATAGCAATAGTTCATTCATTCGAGGCACATCTCTAATTTTAAAAGGGTAGGCGTCCTATCATTTCTTATTAGCAGGCAACAAGTCTTTTTTTAGCATATAGATTATTTCTTTTCTTGTTCTTGGCATAGCAACATATGAAATCGCTTACAAGCATCTCAACATTTACCATCTTGTTTTTAGCAATAGTATTTATTCAAAAACTCAGATTCTTATTAGGCGCAAGCGAATCATAAAATGAGTCTTTGTCTACTCACCCAGATCATCGTCTTCTGTTGCAGAGCCATCAATTTGATCTCTCTGTTTATCTAGTACCTTCGTGGAGCGGGGCACTACAAGTGGTTTGTGTGTTGGTTAGGTTTTGAGTTAGTGTCAGTGGTATCAAGAGATTAGTTATCTAAGTGTTCAGGTGTCAGTGAGTTTATGTCTAAGAATGAGTGGTATCAGGGATAAAAGTCAGTGATAGGATAGTTTTCAGTTAGAGTACCTATATATTTGGCCTTTGTATCAGTAGGGGGTTGGCCATAGGTTTTGTTTGGCCGAGCGGCACTTGGCATTGTCTTGGCCTCTTTTTGCTGTAGCACAGGCAATTGCCTTGCTTTGCATTTTGCTAATGGCAGCAGTAACATTAGCTATATGCAGGGCATTACAAGCAGCAGTAGCATGCTTTGACAAATGCAAGCAGCATTAACAGCAGTGGCAAATTGCCATAGTGAGTGCAACAACGCACTTAGCACTTGCAGCAGCAAGCAGTTGCCTGCATTTGGGTGCCCAGCAGCAGGGCAATGTCGTGGCCTTGCATTTGCAGCTATATTAGCAGTATATGGCAGTAGAGGATATCGGCTTTGGGTAGAGTTTGGTTGGCCATTAGGCCACCATTGATGATTTTGATGTGAAACCTTGGTTCACATCCTTGGATTTGAGTGGGGTTTAGAGTGGAAGATATATATATATATATATATATATATATATATATATATATATATATATATATATATATATATATATATAACCTAAGTAATCTAAGGTATGGTACCTACCTAATCTAGAAAATGGTTTACATAATAGACATAGGTAATGTGTTACCCATATCGTAGGATAGGTAATGGGTAACCTATCTAAGGTAATAGGTAATTACCTAATCAATCTAGGTAATGGTTTACAAATAATCTAAGGTAGTGTATTACCTAGGATAGGTTATGGGTATATCCTATATATATATATATATATATTGAGAAGTTGTAACATTCATTGAAACATACAACACACATAGTAAGTTGCCTAAAGGCAGTTGCAAACACACAAACATCCAACACACACATTAAGAGACATAGTGGAGTCCAAGGAACAGACAAACAAGAGAATACAAGCAAAGCTAATATAGCTCCCCTCATCAGTACTCCTAGCCCTCGTCTCCCTCCTCGCCCTCAGCAGATTCAGCCCCGACCTCCTCGTAGTCCTTCTCCAGCGTCGCAAGATCCTCGCGGGCCTCCGAGAACTCTCCTTCCTCCATGCCCTCGCCCACGTACCAGTGCACGAACGTACGCTTTGCATACATGAGATCAAACTTGTGGTCGATATGGGAGAACACCTTCGCGACGCCGGTCGAGTTGGAGATCATGCACACGGCCCTCTGTTCCTTGGCGATGTCGCCCCTCGGGACTACAGTCGGCGGCTGGTAGTTGATACCGCACTTGAACCTGATCGGGCACCAGTCGACGAACTAGATGGTGTGCTTGGTCTTAATGGTGGCGACGGCAGTGTTCACATCCTTGGGCACCACGTCATCGCGGTACATCAGGCAGCAGGCCATGTACTTGCCGTAGTGAGGGTCGTACTTGGCCATCATAGAGGAGGGTTCGAAGGCGCTGTTGGTGATCTTGGCGACGGAGAGCTGCTCGTGGTAGGCCTTCCCCGCGGAGATGATGGGGGCGTAGGAGGACAACATGAAGTGGATTCTCGGGTACAGAACCAAGTTATTCTGGAACTCGGTAACATCTACGTTCAAGGCTCCGTCGAACCTGAGCGATGCAGTCAGTGATAAAATAACCTGCGATACGAGACGGTTGAGGTTAGTATAGGTCAGATGCTCGATGTCGAGAGAACGCCTGCAGATATCATAGATTGCCTCTTTGTCGAGGAGGACGGCGACATCAGTGCGCTCCAGGAGGGAGTGGGTGGAGAGGACCCCGTTGTAGGGCTCTACGATGGAGGTGGACACCTGGGGCGAGGGGTAGACCGTAAAGCCGAGCTTCGACTTCTTGCCGTAGTCGACGGAGAGGCGCTCGAGGAGCAGTGAGCCGAGCCCGGAGTTTGTGTCACCACCGACGGCGTTGAAGATGAGGAAGACCTGGAGGCCAGTGCAGTTGTCGACGAGCTTCCTGATACGGTCGAGGCAGAGGTCGACAATCTCCTTGCCGATGGTGTAGTGGCCGCGGGCGAAGTTGTTAGCGGCGTCCTTGTCACGCCCCAGAACCAGAATACTGGAGAGCGGGGGCAGACATAGCCAGCTACATATATTGAAATGGATTCCATCTCGTTATACGGTCACGGCTGTCTAGGATACATGAGGGTTTATCTACAAGCCAACAGTCTCTTAAGGTCAAGAACAAGCCTATTGTCTCAATCACAAGCAAATAAATAGATGTTACAAGATGTATGATCATTAAATATACAATAATAAGGCGTCCCAAATATTACATATTCAGCTGATCATGAAGCTAGTCGTTATAAAATGTCAGGACTAGCAAGAGTTTAGTCATACATGATCAACCCTAGGATCTGTTAATCATGTTACAGCCCGTAGGCAGACAGTAAGTAAAATGCAATCGAGCTAAACAGGTGCTCGTCGGCTAAACGCCTCAAAAGAATATTTTTACAATAGAGTGGGAGAGCCAAAAATAACCCACTCGTTGCCAGGATTCCGTCTAGTGGCCACCATCTGGCTGGAAAGTCGGTAGATCCTCTGGAGCTGCTCCGAAATCTGGCCACACAAAACCAGCTGGATCAGACCCCAGAAAGAGCAAGTGCCACAAAGGAGGCTTCACTTAAGAACTAAAACCAGCAATCAGCACAGGAATATAAATAATATAGTAAAGACAGGCATATAAATGAATGGTAAAAAACTGGAAATAAGAAAAACATGCCAGGACGATATACGACGAGATGACCATGGAACTATTCAGATAACCAGGTTACAACCCGTAAACCAAACAAGGACCGGGGTTGTAACCCTTCGTCTGAACAGAGCTGGGAATTCTCACCATTTATCGGTAAAATAAATACAAGCATTCTGGTCGTTCAATAATCTGGAACAGGATCAGGACAAGACTAGACTGGTTAGACTCCATCCAATCATTTCACGGCCAAGCAAGAACTACGGCTTGATACTTTAACTAACTAAGGTTATCACAATCCTAATTACTAACAAGATGCAGTGAGATTATTCCACAGCCACAAGCCCTGCAGACCATCCAGGTCACCCAGGTCGAAAGATTAGGGTTGAATTCAGGTGGGTACATCGTCCAGGAAACGCATGTACCCTTAAGTACCTTGAAAGGTGCAACACATAACAGTGTGCTGGAAATGTGCCCTACTCGACGGCAGGCTACAGATCCCAAGCGCGCCCAGGTAACAGGATTGCCAGTAGCTGGGAAATCTCTTTATGACTAGTGTATTGATCTAGTTGTTAACCTTAGTCCATTTTAGTAGGTATTCCTGACCGTGGTACTCAGGAGTCCCCTCCTAGACATGATGCAAGACAGGACTGGATTATTTATACAAGCAAAATCACCCACGGTGTCCAGGATTAATTATACAGGTCATGTCATATAAAGTAGCCGTCGCAACAGCTTATCAAGGTAATCATGTCAGGTTTATCATGTCAAGTATACTTGTCAGGAGTGCGCCACGACGGGCCACAATCAGGTCATGTCAGGTCATTATGTCAGGAGTGCACCACTACGGGTCACTGTCGTGTCAGGCTCAGGTATCATTTCTAAACATATCAAGTAATTTCGGGAATTATCAAGTTCAGGTCAAAAGGCGTAAGGATATAAATGGACGTTAAATATCTAATAAAATATTAATATACAGGGCTATAAATCCAGGATAAGGAAAATAAAACCAAACTGACATGCTAATATAAGATCAAGTCTGCCAAAGGCCATACGTTCAGGCAGGCATACGCTCAGGTAAGCATACGCTCCCAAAGGACAGCGTAAAAGGCAGCGTATGGGGGTCACAAAGCTCTCGGGTTGAACCAGGGTGACAAGATAGGCTAGCGTACGCTCAAGCCAGCGTACGCTCAAAGCCAGCATATGCCTTGCTCGCTTAAGCTAGCGTACCAAGGCACGCGTACGCCCAAGCTAGCGTACGCTCAAGATATGCTGCCAACAGGCAGCGTATCAAGGTGAGCGTACGCTCACTAAAGAGCAGCGTACGAAGGCACGCGTACGCTTGCTAAAGAGCAGCGTACAAAGGCTAGCGTACGCTCGCTAAAGAGCAGCGTACGACTCAGCGGCATAAGCTAAAAAGCTAGCTCACTGTTCACAGTCTTCTCCAGAGGGCAAGAACAGCAAGAACTGCAAGAACTCCAAGGATGGAACCCAAAACTCCAAATCTCATAACTTGGTCAAAACAAGTCCGAATCCAACTTTCCAAAGGTCAAAATTGGGTAGAAGGAGATGCTCTAAAACATGGAACCATCAAAACTTGAAAACAAGGAAGTTTAATAGATCAAAACCACCAAAAATCTGAAAATAACAAAACTCTAGATCTACAAGAATCAAAGCCTCAAAACGGAAAATGACAAGTTCTAATATGTCTTAGAATTATGAGAAGAAGCTAATGGAACCATAAAAATGAGTTCTCTTGTGGAAGCAAGTTGCACTTGCCTAAGGGTTGGGGAGTTGTGGAGAGGAAGGAAGAAGAAGAAGAAATAAATGAGAGTTATGGAGGAGAGAGAAGGTTGGTAGGGAAATAAATATCATAGGTGGTGGTAGGTAGGAGGTTCACCTTGGTCCATGATGGACCAAGCAACCAGCCGGCCAAACCAAACCACCCCAAATCGAGAGTTTAAACCAAGCCAAGAAAACTAAACAAGGAACAATACAAGAAAATACGTACACGTATTTCTAAAATACGTAATACGAACCACAGGCATTACAACTCTACCCATCTTAAAAGAATTTCGTCCTCGGAATTTAATCAAGAGGCTAGAGAGACAAGAACAAGCTACACTAATAACAAGCAAGCTATACTAGGCAATCAATCAATCATGCATGTAAGGATTCGATGGCATGAGGCATAAGAAAGACATTATACCTCACGAGTCAAACAAGTCGGGATATCGCGATCGGATATCGTTCTCACGCTCCCACGTTGACTCACCCAAAGAGTGATGACCCCAAGCAACTTGGACTAATTTGATAGTCTTGTAATTGAGGATCTTCTCTCTCCGGTCCAATATAGACACGGGCCTCTCCTCATACGAAAGGTTAGTACCAACAACCAATTCCGAATGATCCAGGATATGACTCGGGTCTGGGATATACCGTCGTAATTGGGATACATGGAATACGTCATGCACCTCGCTTAGCGACGGTGGAAGAGCGAGACGATAGGATACATCACCTACTCGCTCCAGAATGTCAAACGGTCCTATATACCTAGGACTAAGCTTGCCCCGTACGCCGAAACGAATGACGCCACGGTTAGGCAAAATCCTCAGGAATACATGATCGCCGACTGAAAACTCGAGAGGTCGCCGATGAGAATCGGCCCAATGGCGCTGGCGGTCTTGGGCAACTCGAAGATGATCTCGGACTCGCCTGACCACTTCAACTGTCTGGGCAATCATTTCTGGATCGAGCATCTGTCTCTCTCCAACATCATCCCAGGCTAGCGGGGATCTGCACTTCCTACCATACAGTGCCTCGAATGGTGCCATCTGGATACTGGCCTGGAAACTGTTGTTGTACGAGAATTCTACCAGGTGCAAGTCATCTTCCCATGAACCACCGAAGTCAAGTGTGCAAGACTGCAACATGTCTTCAAGAGTCTGGATCGTGCGCTCCGACTGGCCATCTGTCTGCGGGTGATATGCTGAACTGAACTGGAGGTGAGTCCCCAAACTCTCTTGTAAGCTACGCCAAAAGTGCGACGTAAATCTTGAATCTCGGTCTGAGGTGATACTGACTGGCACACCGTGCAATCTGACAATCTGCCTGAGATACATCTCTGCTAGCTGAGCCGTCGACTGACCAACTCTGAATGGGAGAAAATGAGCCACCTTCGTGAGCCGATCAACTATAACCCAAATAGCATCTCTACCAGCTGGGGATCTAGGTAATCCAGTCATGAAATCTATGGTCACATGCTCCCACTTCCATTCTGGAATCGGTAAGGGCTGAAGAAGTCCAGCCGGTCTCTGATGTTCGGCTTTAACTTATTGGCAAACCAAACACCGAGAGACAAACCGAGCTATCTCCCGCTTCATGCCATTCCACCAGAAATGCTGCCGGATATCACGGTACATCTTCGTACTGCCGGGATGGATGGAATACTGAGAACTGTGCGCCTCTGACATGATCTCCTGTCTGATATCTCCACTGGGTACACAAAGACGCTTACCATGCCTAAGTGTACCATCCTCATGAATGTATAACTCTGGTCTTCGTCCTGCCTTACACTCTGCTCTGAGTCGCTGAAGCTTGGAATCTGCCGACTGCGCCATCCGGATTCTCTCGACTATAGTGGACTGAACTTGCATACTGGCCATCAATGCCACACTGGAAGGGAGAACAACTTCTATACCCATCTTCTGAAGATCTGCTAACAGCTCTGGTTGTGCTGTTAGGAAATAAGCCCTGGCTCTCCTGCTCAACGCATCTGCTACAACATTGGCCTTCCCAGGATGATGTTGCAAGTTGACATCATAATCCACAAGAAGCTCCAGCCATCTCCTCTGACGCATGTTAAGATCCTTTTGGGTAAAAACATACTTCAGGCTCTTGTGGTCGGTGAAAATCTCTACCCTATCTCCGTACAAATAGTGCCTCCACAACTTAAGTGCAAACACTACTGCTGCCAGCTCCAAGTCATGGATTGGGTAATTCCTCTCATGATCACGAAGTTGTCGTGACGCATAAGCTATTACCTTCCCATGCTGTATCAGAACACATCCTAAACCTCTGCCTGAAGCATCACAGTACACTGAGAATCCTCCGGTCCCATCTGGAAGCGTAAGAATAGGTGCCGTTATCAGGCCTCGCTTCAACTGCTCAAAAGAATTTTGACACTCTGCTGTCCAAGCAAACTGCGCATCCTTGCGGGTCAACTGCGTCAATGGCGCTGAAATTCGAGCAAAATTCGAAATGAACCGTCGGTAGTAGCCGGCCAATCCAAGGAAACTGCGAACTTCTGCAACTGTGCTGGGCACTGGCCATGACTCAATAGCCACAATCTTCTGGGGATCCACTTCTACTCCTCCTCTAGTGATGATATAACCCAAGTACGAAATGCGATCGAGCCAGAACTTGCATTTACTGAACTTGGCATATAACTGGTGCTCTCTGAGGATCTGAAGAACTATACGGAGATGCTGCTCATGCTCCGCCCCACTCTTGCTGTAGACCAAGATGTCATCGAAGAATACGATCACAAACTGATCCAAGTAAGGCATGAAGATGCGATTCATGAGGTCCATGAATACTGCTGGCGTATTGGTTGCTCCAAAAGGCATAACAAGGAACTCCCAATGCCCATATCTCGATCTAAAAGCTGTCTTCGGGATGTCCTGCTCTCTGACTCTGATCTGATGATAACCTGAGCGCAAATCAATCTTCGAGAAGACTGAAGCCCCCTTGAGTTTATCAAACAAGTCATCTATCCTCGGGAGAGGGTATCTGTTCTTGATTGTCACTGAGTTCAAGGTACGATAATCAACACATAACCTGGACGTACCATCCTTCTTTTTCACAAGAAGCATCGGGGCTCCCCAAGGCGATCCACTAGCACGAATGAATCCCTTGGTTCTGAGTTCTTCAATCATCTTATACAAGATCTCCAACTCTGATGGCGCCATCCTGTAGACTCTCTCTGACACTGGGGCTGTCCCGGGAATCAAGTCTATAGTGAACTCGATCTCCCGCTCTGGAGGCATACCTGGAAGCTCTTCTGGAAAAACATCTGGGAACTCATCCACTATCCTGGGCAACTGAACTGCTGCTACTGCCATCCGCAATACTGGAGGAGATGACTCAACCTCACCTCGAGAGAAAGAAAACTCCAGCTCGCCTGGAATGCTAAAAACAACCCTGCCAATGTGGCAGTCTATCCTAGCATACTGGTTCCTCAACCAATCCATCCCTAGGACCACATCATAATCGGCCATCGGGAATTCTATCAATCTAGCGGGAAACTCTCTACCGCTAACTATGATCCGACACGAGGAAAACACTCTATCTACTCCTACAAGTCCGTTACCAGTAAGTATATTGAGCCTTACTGATAATGACTCGGGCTCCAATCCTACCCGTGTCGCGAATCGTGCAGACATAAAAGAATGCGATGCACCAGAATCAAATAAAGCTAAAGCTGGAAAGGAGTTGACGAGAATAGTACCTGCCACTACCTCACCTGGTGCCAATCCTTCCTCCACGGTCATCACCATAGCCTGACCGTGCCCTCGGGGTGCTGGTCCCCTCTGCTGAAATCCTCGCTGCCTATTCTGACTCAACGCCTGGGCTTGAGTATACTGCTAGGGTTGTTGCTGCTGGAATACATGGGACTGAGGCGGCAAGGGCCTCGGTAATGGATACTGCTGCTGCTGCTGGACTGGTGCTGGTCCTCTCACCGAAGAACTTGAAAGGTTGGACGAGGATGAACCACCCCTATTCGGGCAGGATCCAACCCTATGGTCTGCTGCTCCACAAACCAGACACAATCCCTGTGCCCTGCGATATTCTGCCACCACATGGCCTGGCTTCCCACAATGAGAACAACCCACTGCGGAAGATTGCTTCTGCTTCTGCTGCTGCTGAGGGTGCGTCGGAGTGGAATACTGAACCGACGTCACTGAGGCTGCTCGCCTCGGAGCTCCAATAGTCAAAGCCCTGGCTGCCGGGGCTGGTGCTGAAGACTGATTCATCTGGCCATGAGATCTTTTCCGACCTCCGGCCCTATCCACTATCCTCTGGGAGGTATACTCATGCCTCCGGGCTGCTCTTAAGACTGCATCAAAAGTCTGATGCTCAAACTGCTCAACCGCCAACAAGATCTCCAGATGAAGTCCCTGCTGGAACCGCTGGGCTCTATCATACTCGGTTGCCACTAAAGTGGGAGCAAACCGACTAAGTCTAAAAAACTCGGCCGTATATCCGTCGACCGTCCTGCCTCCTTGCTTCAGATTGGTAAACCTCGTCTGTAGATCGTACCGAGCTACAGCATCAAAATACTTGGTCTAGAATCTCTCTCTGAACACTGCCCATGGAATGGGTGCTGCCAACCCAACTGCCTGTGCTGTCCACCAGCTGCGGGCAAGATCCAATAGCTGTAGGCACACCACTGCCACCTTCTCATTCTCTGGGGTCTTAGCTGCTTCTAGAACCACCTCGGTGTCCTGAAGCCACGCATCTGCTGTGATAGCATCTTCACTACCATCAAAGAACGGAGGGTTTAAGCGCTTGAAGCTGTTGGCCGCGCTGTTACCCTGATGACCTCCTCCGGTCAAAGCATCCGCCACTGCCTGTTGCAAGGCAACTCTACGACGATCTTGAGAAGCTATCAAGGTCCTGACGAGTCCTACTAATGTGCCATCATCATGATCTACGGGTTGAACTGGCTGGACTGGTGGCTCTCCGCCAGAAGACACGACTCTGGAGGCTACTCCGGAATGCTGGGCTTGGTCTCCAGGTTGCTGCTGGTCCGCGGGAGGTGCTCCGCCTTGCTGGTCGGTCGGATCAGGTACTATGCCGCTGAAGAAGACGACATAGGAAACAATAAGGAAGGACCAGGACAGAGCAACGATACAAGCTTGTGATCAGGACAAAAATCCAGGGATTCAGAAGATACGAGCAGAGATCAAGGACGAATACTGATTGAGACATCTATTCAGTAAACCCTCACATATCTTGATTTACAAGACCTGCATGGGCCACCACTTAAACCATGTCACGCCCCAGAACCAGAATACTGGAGAGCGGGGGCAGACATAGCCAGCTACGTATATTGAAATGGATTCCATCTCGTTATACGGTCACGGCTGTCTAGGATACATGAGGGTTTATCTACAAGCCAACAGTCTCTTAAGGTCAAGAACAAGCCTATTGTCTCAATCACAAGCAAATAAATAGATGTTACAAGATGTATGATCATTAAATATACAATAATAAGGCGTCCCAAATATTACATATTCAGCTGATCATGAAGCTAGTCGTTACAAAATATCAGGACTAGCAAGAGTTTAGTCATACATGATCAACCCTAGGATCTGTTAATCATGTTACAGCCCGTAGGCAGACAGTAAGTAAAATACAATCGAGCTAAACAGGTGCTCGTCGGCTAAACGCCTCAAAAGAATATTTTTACAATAGAGTGGGAGAGCCAAAAATAACCCACTCGTTGCCAGGGTTCCGTCTAGTGGCCACCATCTGGCTGGAAAGTCGGTAGATCCTCTGGAGCTGCTCCGAAATCTGGCCACACAAAACCAGCTGGGTCAGACCCCAGAAAGAGCAAGGGCCACAAAGGAGGCTTCACTTAAGAGCTAAAACCAGCAATCATCACAGGAATATAAATAATATAGTAAAGACAGGAATATAAATAAATGGTAAAAAACTGGAAATAAGGAAAACATGCCAGGACGATATACGACGAGATGACCATAGAACTATTCAGATAACCAGGTTACAACCCGTAAACCAAACAAGGACCGGGGTTGTAACCCTTCGTCTGAACAGAGCTGGGAATTCTCACCATTTATCGGTAAAATAAATACAAGCATTCTGGTCGTTCAATAATCTGGAACAGGATCAGGACAAGACTAGACTGGTTAGACTCCATCCAATCATTTCACGGCCAAGCAAGAACTACGGCTTGATACTTTAACTAACTAGGGTTATCACAATCCTAATTACTAACAAGATGCAGTGAGATTATTCCGCAGCCACCAGCCCTGCAGACCATCCAGGTCTCCCAGGTCGAAAGATTAGGGTTGAATTCAGGTGGGTACATCGTCCAGGAAATGCATGTACCCTTAAGTAGCTTGAAAGGTGCAACACATAACAGTGTGCTGGAAATGTGCCCTACTCGACGGCAGGCTACAGATCCCAAGCGCGCCCAGGTAACGGGATTGCCTGTAGCTGGAAAATCTCTTCATGACTAGTGTATTGATCTAGTTGTTAACCTTAGTCCATTTTTGTAGGTACTCCTGACCGTGGTACTCAGGAGTCCCCTCCTAGACATGATGTAAGACAGGACTGGATTATTTATACAAGCAAAATCACCCACGGTGTCCAGGATTAATTATACAGGTCATGTCATGTCAAGTACCCGTCGCAACAGCTTATCAAGGTAATCATGTCAGGTTTATCATGTCAAGTATACTTGTCAGGAGTGCGCCACGACGGGCCACAATCAGGTCATATCAGGTCATTATGTCAGGAGTGCACCACTACGGGTTACTGTCGTGTCAGGCTCAGGTATCATTTCTAAACATATCAAGTAATTTCGGGAATTATCAAGTTCAGGTCAAAAGGCGTAAGGATATAAATGGACGTTAAATATCTAATAAAATATCAATATAAAGGGCTATAAATCCAGGATAAGGAAAATAAAACCAAACTGACATGCTAATATAAGATCAAGTCTGCCAAAGGCCATACGTTCAGGCAGGAATACGCTCAAATAAGCATACGCTCCCAAAGGACAGCGTAAAAGGCAGCGTATGGGGGTCACAAAGCTCTCGGGTTGAACCAGGGTGACAAGATAGGCTAGCGTACGCTCAAGCCAGCGTACGCTCAAAGCCAGCGTACGCCTTGCTCGCTTAAGCTAGCGTACCAAGGCACGCGTACGCCCAAGCTAGCGTACGCTCAAGATATGCTGCCAACAGGCAGCGTATCAAGGTGAGCGTACGCTCACTAAAGAGCAGCGTACGAAGGCACGCGTACGCTCGATAAAGAGCAGCGTACGAAGGCTAGCGTACGCTCGCTAAAGAGCAGCGTACGACTCAGCGGCATAAGCTAAAAAGCTAGCTCACTGTTCATAGTCTTCTCCAGAGGGCAAGAACAGCAAGAACTGCAAGAACTCCAAGGATGGAACCCAAAACTCCAAATGCTCATAACTTGGTCAAAACAAGTCCGAATCCAACTTTCCAAAGGTCAAAATTGGGTAGAAGGAGATGCTCTAAAACATGGAACCATCAAAACTTGAAAACAAGGAAGTTTAATAGATCAAAACCACCAAAAATCCGAAAATAACAAAACTCTAGATCTACAAGAATCAAAGCCTCAAAACAGAAAATGACAAGTTCTAATGTGTCTTAGAATCATGAGAAGAAGCTAATGGAACCATAAAAATGAGTTCTCTTGTGGAAGCAAGTTGCACTTGCCTAAGGGTTGGGGAGTTGTGGAGAGGAAGGAAGAAGAAGAAGAAATAAATGAGAGTTATGGAGGAGAGAGAAGGTTGGTAGGGAAATAAATATCATAGGTGGTGGTAGGTAGGGGGTTCACCTTGGTCCATGATAGACCAAGCAACCAGCCGGCCAAACCAAACCACCCCAAACCGAGAGTTTAAACCAAGCCAAGAAAACTAAACAAGGAACAATACAAGAAAATACATACACGTATTTCCAAAATACGTAATACGAACCGCAGGCATTACAGTCCTCCTTGACGATGGTGTAGTGGCCGCGGGCGAAGTTGTTGGCGGCGTCCTCCTTATCGATAATGAGCTGCTCGGGGTGGAAGAGCTGGCGGTACGTGCCAGTCCTCACCTCGTCGATAACGGTGGGCTCGAGATCGACAAAGATGGCACGGGGGACGTGCTTTACTGCACCAATCTCGCTGAAGAAGGTATTAAAAGCATCGTCGCCACCGTCGAAAGTCTTATCGCTCGGCATCTGGCCATCAGACTGGATCCCGTGCTCTAGGCAGTAGAGCTCCCAGCAGGCATTCCCGACCTGGATCCCAGCCTGGCCGATGTGGATCGAGATGCACTCCCTCATTTTTTCCCTAACGAAGTAAGAAAGAAGAAGAAGAAGAAAAAGGAGATCTAAAGCTCTCGAGGAGGAGAGAAAAGATTTAGAGGTGGGCGTGTATGAAGACGCCTTCCGATTGCTCATATATGTATATATATATATATATATATATATATATATATATATATATATATATATATATATATATATATATATATATATATTTATATATATATATATATTTATATATATATATATAAGGTAATGGTAAGTAAGTGTTCTCTAAGTTAGGGTACTTAGGTAGGTATGACTTGATGTGGGTTAACTTGACCTAGGGTTTGACCAGGGTTGACCAGTTGACCAAAAGTCAACTATAAGTCAAACTTGACCTAGTTTCGACCTAGATTGCATGTCACACACTAGAAAACCTTGTCTAATACTATTAAAACCCACTTAACATATGTATATCTGTAAGCCCACTTCCTGATTTTATATTTTTATTATTTTTATTTGATTACGATTTACTTTTATGGTCGTTTGGACCTTAGTAAGCATTATTTAGCTATTATATAGTTTATCATAATTTTTAGATATTTTAGATAATTTTTAAATATCTATTTTGTGAAGATTTATATATTTTATTGAATTTCATGATTTACCATATGGCCATTCGGGGTTATTTTTGGGACCCAGTATTTTGTTTAGGTCCTAGAACCTCAAAAACTATTTTCTAAATTTTGTGCATTTTTTGGGTATTTTCTGGAATTACTTTGATAATTAAATATAGGAAAAAACCTATTTTCTAGGACTTCTGGAAATTATTGTGCTAGCCTAAGAGCGAATATTGACACCAAATATTTTTCTTGCGTTTATTACGCTATTTTATATTTTCTATAAGTATTCCATAATTTTTGGGAATTTTTAAGTATTTATTTATTAAGGTTTATATATTTTAAAGGCTTCTAAAATTTATTATGAGGTCATTTGGGACTAATATGAGGTAAAGTATTTTTATTTATATTATAAAAGGTTAAATATATTTTCTATAATTTTCTACAATTTTTTAGGAATTTTTAGGATTTTATTTGAGTTTATTTGTACTGAAAATAATTTTTAAATAATTTTCTGAATTAAAATAAATAATTATCCAGTCATTCACCGGGGGGGCACACCTGTCGACTTCAACTGCTACAGTAACCGCCTCTTTCTCTCTCCTATATACATCTTAAAGTATTTCGTAAACCCTAATATTCACTTGGCCGTTTTGAAAGAGTTGCTCTTTGGAGACCCCGACTTCACGGAGTGATTGCCGTCAACCCCGACGTGATTTTAGCGTGCTATTTTTTCTATTAGATTCGTCTCAAGGTAGACTTTCTGAATATGTAATTTATTTTCATATAGTTTGCTCCTAAATTTCTGGAGAATTCGTGGAGTGTCGGTTGTCCGAAACTTGGCACGTTTTGGTCTTTTCGAGATTTCGGGAGGACCGGAAATCAAAATCACGAACCGTTTAAATTTTTGGAAAGCCAACACAGAGCTCTACGACATATATTATTCCTAGAAATTAGTTCATTAATCTAGTATTTTATTTATTCTGTTGAACTCAGAATTGTTCGGTGAATCACCGTTTTGGTCACGATTAGCCATAACGACGATGTCTTTCCACCAAAACATGAATTTGCAGCATGGTTGATTCCAGCGCACTTGTGGCACTGAAATCTACCAATGTAAATTTTCAAAATCTAGAGTTCACAACGTTTGACTAGATAGTCAACGGCACGCCTCGATTTGCGTGCCATAATTTCCAAAATTGGAAATATGACTTTTTATGGCCAAACTTCCATGTTTAGATTATATTCAGATTATTATTAGGTTAATTTAGGTTTTTAAGTAATTTATTTCAGAATTAACTATTATTGGTTTAGTCAACCCATTAGCCACTTATTCTATAAATTTAGAACTGGAACCTTAGAATTGACTTGTGATTTTCGTATATGGTTTATGGTACATTGTATATTGACAGCTTCTAGATTGCCAATCCCCTCATCCTCGAATTGTGACTACGGTTTGTGCAAGGATTCAGGCAAGTGCACTTTCTGATTGCTTTCTATTCATAGTAGTCTTTCCATTTCATGTTTATGCATATGCTCTCTTGCTTGTTGACACATTGTTACACGAATTAGTGTCGTGGATCCCTACATACTTTATTTTGTGATTGTCGTGTTTTTGTGTTTCGTGACTTGTTCGAGTCCATGAGTACTAGTCGGGAGGAGAAATATCTTAGTAGACATGTGGAGTACCCAGAACTATCGCCTGTGTATTTCGTGGAGAATAACAGCTACACATGACAGGTACAGGATGCCTGATTTACCCCCTAGTCGTTCACATGTCGAAACTGGTATTTCAAAACATATAGATAGTTGCCTTTACTTATTTGTCTCGTTTTCTTCACCACTTGCCATGACATCCTAGTTACATGTTCCTTTTCTAGCTGATATATCATGTTGTAGAGTTATCTACTTTCTTTCATGATTTATCATGATATCGATCTTATTTTCTAGATCATCTCACATATGTTATTTTCATGTCTTATGAATTCTATTGTATTTTTGATTTGTCGTCGGCTTGTGTGCTTGTTCCATTCATGACTGAAAACCAATATTTTTCAGGTTAGCTGTGGCTTCACCAAGCATTGGGATATACAGATGTACTTGCAGGCCAAAACCTAGAGATTAGATAGATGTGGTATCAATTTCATTAATTGTAAGGATCTTGTACTTTCTTTAAACATATATGTTGTAAATATTGCAATCAAGTTAGAAATGTGAATGAGCAATAATTGCTATATTTATGTGTTATTGAGCATCATGGCTGTGACAGCGTTCTACCGTCGACTCTGCGACGTAGGCTGGCTTGGACACGCACTCGTATCCCAAAAAGTGGGTTCAGGTCGTGACAAGTTTTTGTGGTGGCCCATGCAGGTCCATTTTCGTAAAAGATTACGAACTCTTGATGGTACTTAAGTTAGTCGTACTAATGCGAGACTGCGACTAGAAAAATGCTCATTCATAATTAGGACTAATTTAATTTCAGAAGAAGGACTAGGAATAGGAAACCCTTATTCAACTAACTGTTTGGGTAGTTAAGATTGCTATATATACCACGTGATTTACGTAAAAAATTATTGAATTCTAAACCCTACTATATAACTTAGGGTTCCTCCTAGAAGGATATTGGTTTTATTTAATACGAGGCTATGACCCAAGGTGGGTAGACTCTTAGTTTGGTAATCTTGGCCTTCCTCATTCCTAATCATTGTGCAATTTTATTATTTTCCCTCTAACCACCATCATCATATCATAAAAGTTGTATTGCCCATTTATTTCCTATTAGCCATAGTAATATATCTTTCTCAGAAACATTGTTTTAACTTCACCAATTGTGTTTGAGCCTAACATGATCGTAACATATCCATATACTTATTCCATGCTAGATTTGTTGAAATTTAAGATACGCATGTATTCCCTTCGATTCTTGAATACTAGAAAAATAAAAATTAGAAACTTTTGTTATCTTTTGTTCAACCACCTTCATAATCGATCGTTTGGTCTTCAACATTGATAGCTAAGTGATCATTTTATTTAATATTGATATTTTCTTCAAGGACAGATACTTACACCTTTCTATCATGATTAATTTGTTGGAATTCTAGAAGCTTCTTTGAAAATTTATGAATATAGTTGGAATAATTTTCGATTACTCATAATGGCAAGACAGCAGCATACTGTCGCCATTTATTTGAATTATGGAGACTACGAATTCACTGCAGCTAGCAGTACATTGGCGAGGCATGACCCCTAAGTTGAAGTAATTCCAAATAAGCGTGGGTGATCGAGCATTATTAAAACTATGTCTTGGTTGTCCTATTTCATCCTTGAGTTTTTATGCCAAGATTAGATAGAGTTGATAGGGTATTTGTTACCGTATCATTACTTGAGTTGTGGAACCAAGAGTTTATTGCAGCTAGCTGTACACTGGCGAGGCATAAATTTTCAGTAAAGTGACTTCGGATATGTGTACGAGTTTCGAATACCATAGAGGCTATATCTTTTACTGGCATATGACTATTAAATTTTTAAATTGACTTGTACCTTATTCCTAGTTACCATTTTCGCAAAAAATTGGTTGTTCTTCGTCCTCCCTTCTCTTTCTATTTTTTTGAATCATTATTTTTAAAACTATTTTGATTTCCTTTCCCTAGATTCCTAAAATATAGCTAGATTTTGGGTTCTAAAACTCGTGCCTAAATGATTATGGATAAATATTTAAGCGTATCGAAACGATTTTGTTTTGATCATCCTTAAATAATTTCGATCACGACTAGACTACTTTTATACTTCGATCGGGCCAATTCGCAAGTTTTTCTAAATTTTGATTCTATAATCATGCCTAAATGAATTTTGCTTAACTAGTTAATCATGCCTATACTACGACTCAATTATCGCTAATATCTAAATTTGATCATGACTATCTTCAACATGTTCATACTCGTGCCAAATTTTTTGAATTTCGAACATGCTAGAATGACTCTCATGATTAACTGTGATCGTGACTGTATCTTACTTGAATCTAAATGATTTAACCATGTTTTGACCTTGACTAAATTTTGATAGTGACCGTGCCTATATAATTCCAACAATAGTTAGTTGTACCTGATGACTTTCTTGTTTAGTCCTTTTGATTATACTTTAATCCTGCCACGTAACATCTTTTCTTGGGGTTCGACCTTATCCACGATCTAACTCATTTTGATCACTGATCCTATCATTACTTGATTATATTCTCACTCATGACTAATCGTGTTTTTCAAAATTTCGAGGAAGAAATTTCTAAGATGGGCAGAGTCTTCTACTGATGAATTATCCTTGAGGTTATTATTAGTTTTATGTAAGCACCCAAGACTATAGCCTAAGGTCCCAACACAAAGCCACCTATATCTACTTATTCTATTTTTTACCCTAACTGATAAATGATATTAATAAAGACTTTTCTTTTCTTTTAATTTTTAATTTCAATTTTAATTTATCAAAATTTTTTACTAACTTTTCTCACCGATCAATCATGTTCCTCTATCCTAGTAAATCCTTAAATTCGAGGACGAATTTATTTCTAAGGTGGGTAGATTTGTAAGTCCACTTCCCAATTTTTTATTTTTTATTACTTTTATTTGATTACGATTTACTTTTATGGTCATTTGGACCTTAGTAAGCATTATTTAGCTATTATATAGTTTATCATAATTTTTAGATATTTTAGATAATTTTTAAATATCTATTTTATGAAGATTTATATATTTTATTGAATTTCATGATTTACCATATGGCCATTTAGGGTTATTTTTGGGACCCAGTATTTTGTTTAGGTCCTAGAATCTCAAAAACTATTTTCTAAATTTTGTAGATTTTTTGGTATTTTCTGGAACTACTTTGATAATTAAATATAGGAAAAACCTATTTTCTAGGACTTCTGGAATTTATTGTGCTAGACTAAGAGCAAATATTGACCACAAATATTTTTCTAGGGTTCATTACACTATTTTATATTTTCTAGAATTTTTCCATAATGTTTGAAAATTTTTAAGTATTTATTTATTAAGGTTTATATATTTTAAAGACTTCCATTATTTATTATGCGCCCATTTAGGACTAATATGAGTTAGATTATTTTTATTTATATCCTAGAAGGTTAAATATATTTTCTATAATTTTCTACAAATTTTTAAGAATTTTTAGGATTTTATTTGAGTTTATTTGGACTTAAAATAATTTTTAAATAATTTTCTGAATTAAAATAAATAATTATCCAATCATTCACCGGGGGGGGCCCACCTGTCGCGCCAACTGCTACAGTAACCGCCTCTTTCTCTCTCCTATATATATCTTAAAGTATTTTGTAAACCCTAATATTCACTTGGCCGTTTTGACAGAGTTGCTCTTTGGAGACCCAGACTTCACGGAGTGATTGTCGTCAACCCCGACTTGATTTTAGCGTGCCGTTTTTTTATTGGATTCGTCTCGAGGTAATATTTCTGATGTAATTTATTTTCGTATAGTTTGTTCCTAAATTTCTGGAGAATTTGTACAGTGTCGGTTGTCCGAAACTTGACACATTTTGGTGTTTTCAAGATTTCGGGAGGACCGAAAATCGAAATCACGAACCGTTTGAAGTTTTGGAAAGCCAACACAGAGCTCTACGACATATATTATTACCAAAAATTAATTTATTCATCTAGTATTTTAGTTATTCTGTTGAACTCAGAATTGATCGGTGAATTACCGTTTTGGTCATGATTAGCCATAACAACGATGTCTTTTGACCAAAACGTGAATTTGCGGCCCAGTTGATTCCAGCATACTTGTGGCACCAAAATATACCAAGGTGCAGTTTCAAAATCTAGAGTTCACGACATTTTACTAGATAGTCAACGGCACGCCTCAATTTTCGTGCCATGGTTTCTAAAATTGGAAACATGACTTTTTATGGCCAATCTTCCATGTTTAGATTATGTTCAGATTATTATTAGGTTAAATTAGGTTTTTAAATAATTTATTTCATAATTAACTATTATTAGATTAGTCAACCCATTAGCCACTTATTCCATAAATTTAGAACTAGAACCTTTGAATTAACTTGTGGTTTTCGTGCATGGTTTGTGGTACATTGTATATTGTCAGCTTCTAGATTGGCAATCCCCTCATCCTCGACTTGTGACTACAGTTTGTGCAAGGATTCAGGCAAGTACACTTTCTGGATGCTTTCGATTCATAGTAGTCTTTCCATTTCACGTTTATGCATATGCTCTCTTACTTGTTGACACATTGTTACACGGATTAGTGTCATAGATCTCTACATACTTTATTTCGTGATTGTCGTGTTTTTGTGTTTCGTGACTTGTTCGAGTCCATGAGTACTAGTCAGGAGGAAAAATATCTTAGTAGACATGTGGACTACCCAGAACTATCCCTCGTGTCTTTCGTAGAGAATAGCAGCTGCACATGACACGTGCAGGGTGTCTAATTTACCCCTAGCCATTCACTTGTCAAAACTGGTATTTTAAAACACATAGATAGTTGTCTTTACTTATTTTCCTCGTTTTCTTCACCACTTGCCATGACATCCTAGTTACATGTTCCTTTTCTAGCTGATATATCTTGTTGTAGAGTTATCTACTTTCTTTCGTAATTTATCATGATATCGGTCTTATTTTCTAGATCATCTCACATATGTTATTTTTATGTCTTGTGAATTCTATTGTGTTTTCGATTTGTCGTCGGTTTGTGTGCTTGTTCCATTCCTGATTGGAAACAAATAATTTTCAGGTTAGCTGTGGCTTCACCTAGCATTGGGAGATACGGGTGTACTTGCAGGCCAAAACCTAGAGATTAGATAGATGTGGTATCAATTTCGTTAATTGTAAGGATCTTGTACTTTCTTTAAACATAAATGTTGTAAATGTTGCAATCAAGTTAGAAATATGAATGAGCAAGAAATGTTATATTTATGTGTTATTGAGCATCATGGCTATGGCAGTATTCTACCGTCGACTCTGCGGCGTAGGCTAGCTTGGACACGCACTCGCATCCCAAATAGCGGGTGCGGGTCGTGACAATATCTCATCTATAGGTCTTGTGACTCTACTATGAGCCTCGATTCATATTGACTGCTCATGACCACATGCGAGTACATTCTCTGATAGTTTTTATTACTTTGATATTTCCTATATATATTGTACTTGATTCTCGACACGAGAATACACGGACAAGTATACGTTGGATCCCGTCATGAGAAGTTATTCCCGATTAACCTGGTATATTGGTACTTGTTTGATATTATTTTTTCTACTTGTATAGACATTGATTTGGGAGTGGACTGGCCCCCTTCTCTTTGAATCATGTGTCATGACGTGTCATGGTTGGATCCATTATACTATTCGGGGGATTGGGAAGTTGTTAGAGGTTATGTGATCAACACCCCACTTGTTTACTACTTGTGCATAGCTCACCCTCGCCACACGTAGGGTGTAGCCTGACCTGATACTACTTGTTCATAGCTTTCCATTGTGGTCGGCCTGATCCTCTATACTCGTACTTGGGCATAGCCGGTCAAATGGAATAGCCTGTTCTGGAGCCAAGCCGATCACATAACAATTTAATATCTCAAGGCACCGTTTATACTTATATTATACTCAGATTTGACTGCATCACTTTACATTCCAGTTTACCATATATTCTCACACCCTGACATGATATTCAGTTTACCTTGTACTTCTTATTTCCAGTCTTGTGTATCATGTCTCTCAAAAATTCGTTGGTTCCACTCCCTCCAAACATGCCAAACCGCCGCCGCGAACCTGGTCCGAGCTTCATTGAACCAGTCTTTTCCTCTCCCTTGATTCTTGTATATCTTCTCAACTACACTGTTCCAGCCTCTGACACTTCCTGTAGGTAGCTACAGTATGCCCCGTTGCACTTTCCGAATCTCTCAAGCCATATTACAAGTAAAGAACAAATGGGTCATGGATTCCTATGATTGTTCGCAGAGCACACATCCTCCATCCCCAAGCCCAATACCGAACTGATGCAGTCTGTCTTGCGTCGTTAGTTGCCCCATGCATAGTTTGTATATGCACAACTACATTTTTTGTGCCACACCTTTTGTCCAGACTAAGTCGACAAATTCCTATTTTACTGAGGGAAGCCAATAGCTCTCACAGGCATCCTTTGGCAAAACTTGCTGCCACCAAAAGCCACCCAAATCCATTTATCCCGTTTCAAGCTCGGGTTAATTCGGCATGCCCTTATTTCTTTTCCATAGAAGCGAGCCTCGTCGTGAATCTCTGGCTTCCAATCCCCTCGTATATAATACCGCTCACTCATTCGATGCACTGTGGTCGCCTAGCTGGGCTCCATTTGTGCCAATCGGCCAGGCTTCAGTGGTGTAAAGCCTGTGGTTCGTATTACGTATTTTGATGTACATGTACTTATTTAGACTCGTAATTGCATGTCTCCCTGCTTGGTTTATTTTGGCATTTCATTGATTGGTTTATCTTGGTTCGGTTCGGATTGTTTACGGCTTGGTTCGGTTTTGTTGTGAACCCTACCTACCTACCACTACCCTCCTCATTTATATCCCACCAAATATTTCTCTCTCCTTATTAACTCTCCTTCTTCCCTACCATTACTTCTCTACCAACCTGAGAGAGGAAGGTGTAGGCAAGTGCATCTTGCCTCATAGAGGAATTCTACTTTTATTGTTCCATTGTCTTCCTCATGTGTTTCTAACCCACTTGAGTACTTAGCATTTTTCGTTTCCGTGGTTAATTTCTTATAGATCTAGCTTTGTGGTATTTTCGGTTTTCATGAGTTTTGATATATCAAACCTGCATATTTTTGTTATTTGATGGTTCCATGTTGTAGAGAATTCCGTTTTACCCAAATTTGACCTACGGGAGTCTGGATTTGGGTTCCTATTGTTGTTTGGAGGAGCATGGAGGCCATGGTATTTTTCATGGACATGTTCTCTATGGGAGCCATTAATTGCACTTTTGTCCGCATGAGCATTCCTTAGCTCTGAGCCGCATGGCCATTTAATTGAATATTTAATTGAGTTGGCCGCATAGGCTAAATGCATAGTTGGCCGCATGCATTAGCTGGCCGCATGGCCAATTGTATTTTGCATGCATTAGCTTGCATGCTTATATGTTTAATTAGCTTGCATGCTTATATATTTAATTAGCTTTGCTTGCTTATATATATAATTAGCTCTGCATGCTTATATATAAGCTAATAAATTAGCTTGCATGCTTTAATTAGCTTTGCATGCATTCACTTGCATGCTTAAATATTTTGGCCGCATATGGCCTTAGCCATTTTGGCCGCATGCTTATATATTAGTTGGCCGCATGGCCTGTGGAAGCTTTTGCTTCCATGCTAAATATTTTTGGCCGCATATGCTTGCATATGGCAGTTTACTAGTTGGCCGCATATTGCCCATGCCATGTTTAGCCGCATATGGCCAACTCTATTCCTGGCCGCGTATGGCCAATTCTTTATCGACCGCATGGTCAATTCATGGTGGCTACATAGGCAATTGGCCATTTGTCAGCCGCATATGGCCTTAAACTTTTGCTGGCCGCATAAGAAAATATTGTGGCCGCATGGCTCAACTATCGGCAGGCCGCATATGCCCCCCATTTTAGTTACTTGGCCGCATGGCCATCAGATAATGGCTAGCCGCATATGGCCCTTAGACATTGCATGGCCGCATGGGCCATTAATCTTTGGTGAGCCGCATAGGCCTTTAAATAACAGCTTGGCCGCATGCATGCATGCAACGTTTGCTTGGAATAATTACATGCAACATTTGCTTGGAATATTTTGCTTGGCCATTAAGTCTTTGCTTGACAATGCAATTGCTTGCATGCAACAGTTAGTGGCCGCATATGCTTTTCCCCCTCCATTATTTAATTCATGGCCGTATGGCCCTTTAATTAAATTGCTTGCATGCAACTTGCCTGAGCCGCATATAGCCAAGTGACTTGCTGGTCGCATGAAAATTTTCCTGAGCCGAATGATTCCTCCACAGCCCTTGTCCCTGCTAATATTTAATTACCACATGTATGCTTGTGCCATATTAATTGTTCCCTGACATGATGATGACCCGTTGTGGTGCACTTTTGACAAATAACATGACATGATAGTGGCCCGTCGTGGCGCACTCCTGACAGTGAACTTGACATGATAAACTTGACATGATATACTTGACATGATATACCTGACATGATATACCTTGATATGCTGTTGCGACGGCTAACATGACATGACAAGAATGAATGACCTGAACATCGTGGACGATTGTGCTTATACAAATGAACCAGTATTGTCCTGCATCATGTCTAGGACAGGGACCCCTGAATAACATGGTCAGGGGTACCTACTGAATTGACTAAGGCTAATAACTAGAATAATCCAGCAGCATGAAGAGATTTTCCAGTTACAGGCAATCCCGTTATGTCACGACCCAATCCCAACTAATTGGGTCGAACCGGATCATGCCCAGCCTGCACCGTTGTTGAGACGGCGGCAGTAAGCTGTTCCAGTAGCAGGTAACCATAAAACAACAACTATATTTGTCACAACTCAACATCGGAAAATGAAACTTTATTAAACTTTAAATTTAAATACAAATGGGAAATTGTTCTGAAATAACAGAAATGAAAATAACAATAATGCAGAAAGGAAAACTATCTATCAGCCGGATCATCGGCCTCAGTCCCAACGTCCTCCAATGGGGACTCTGGCAGCACTACTGGGTATAGGACAGGGTCGTAGTAGCTGCTGATTAACAGCTCAGCATCCTCATTGTCCCCTAAAAATATATCTCCAGTCAGGAGGGAGCAAAGTACAATTCATGCTAATTTAACAGTTAAATTAAATAATAGAATCATGCAGTTCTAAACAGTTTAAATATGAACAGTTTTCAGCAGTAAAACAGTGTGATTTGAACAGGCAATGAAATATGACCGGCTTGGGTTTGTTACAGTAAAGGATAGGGGATTTGTTACAGTATGGTCATACTCATTACACTATTCCCCCAGTCCCCAGTAGTTACAGTGCTCTCAGAGAGAGTTTCGTGTTTGCATCGTGGTTTAAACTTGCAGTAAAGCGATTAATTAAATAACTGTAAACTAACACAAACTATACTTGCCTCAAAGGATTTGACTGGAGAGGTAGAAGACTTCAAGACAGGAAATCAGAATCGTCCTCGAATTCCTACATTCGAGAAATTGACTCAGATTTCAGGTTTACCAATCTAGCTACGCTTGTTGAAATCTCTATTTGTGTCCTAATCCAATTTTAATTCTTTATTTAACAAAACACGAAAACACGATTATTGGTGCGTTGAATTTAATATGAGGAAAAAGATCATTTTAAACTTAGTATTTGGAAAACTCGTCGATACCAGATTAATTTGATTAAAACTTTGTACTTTCATAATTTATGAATATAAAACTAATTTCTTATTTAGTGAGAAATACATGATCTTTAATTAATATTAAAACTTGTAGATTTTAGGTGAGAAAATCTTATTAATTTTTATACGAAAATACTTTTTATTCAATTTTCGTTTAATACAAAAACTCGTAAAACAGAAATAACTAAAATCTACGCTACCATATACAGTTACAGACCACAGACGGCTGGGCTTATGCCCATTACAATTTATTTACATAAATTGAAATAAGACAAAACTGCCGTTAGTCCTAAACTTTAATTATGAATAAAATATGAACAAAATTAAATAGTAAAAATAAAGATAAAAATATAGAGTCTCAGATATGGTCCAATCCTCAACTAGGCTAATGCCTCAACGTCCGGGCGAAACCGGTTTCGTTTGCACTTAGCCGGGTCCATTGACCGATACGGTCGTCACCCAAATCCAAATATTAAATAAAATTCCAAAATCCGTTTTAAATTCATTTAAAATAATCTAGAATTTACGGAAAAATCCGGCAGCATCTCCTCTGTTTTTGGTCAACCAAAAAACTGGAAAATAGGCCGATGATTTTCCTGCAAATCCCAAACCAGGGAATCCCCAAAATATATATATAGAAAAACACAACCAATCCACAGAATATTCGGAACGACCCGAAATAATTTCGGAAGTCCGATTCTAACCCAAAAACTCACAGAACGCTACCGAAAAATTTCGGAAAGCCAAAACATACCAAAAACCAATTCCCGAAATATTCCGAAAATCCAAAATAATCACCAGAACCTTTCCGAAGGTTCCGAAAAAATACTACGTCGCTAAAACCGAATTCCCAAGGGGAACCGGGGACCATTCTCATCATAGACTACAAAAAAAATGGGCGGGACATGGGTTATACCTCAGGTTGCTCGGCTAGAGCTCTCAGATGAAAAATAATAGAAAGAATTGGAGATCCGGACAGCAAAATAATCCCGGGACAGCGTCCAAACTGAAATCCAGCTCCTGGTCGGGAACAAAAAGTCCCAGAACGCGAATCGGAGCGCTGGGACAACAGCAAATAGCAGCAACGCTGCCACAGAACAGTGGATCAGGGCGTGGGGGTTCGCGGCCAGGGAAGAAGTCGGGCGCGGGGTTGGCCGCGCGAGGGGGCACGAGGCCGGTCGGAGGGCGGCGACGACGTCAGGCCGAGGGAGCAGCGGCCAGGGGGTCGGGGCGCTCCGGGGACGCGCTGGGCGGAGTCGGGCACGGCGCATCGGCGTCGGAAAAGGGTCGGGCCGGAGGGAGTCGGCCGCACGGGTCCGTGGGGTCGAGCGGAGAGAGCTCGGGGCGTCGGCTGAGGGGAAAGGGAAAATATGAGGAAGAGGGTTTGCTCCTTCTGAGAAAAATGGTGAGTTTTGTTCCGTGAGAGAGAGTGAGAGGGAAGTGATTTAAGTAGAGAGGTGGGGTTAGTTGCTGTGGAGAGGAGAAGAAATGGGGAGTAAGCTAAGGAGAACAGAACGTGGGGTGAGGAAAAGATCTGGTCCACTTGGACCAGATCCAAAGAAGTAGAAATTATTTTTTTATTTTTTTTATTTATTTTAAACCAAATCAGGATTTAAAAAGGAACTGGGTTCGGGCTCAGGCTTGGGTCTGGGTTCGGACTTAGGGTCTGGGTTTGGACTCAAAAATCCATGTTATTAATTTTTAAAATAATTTTAACACCCGAAAATAATAATAATAATAATATAATACTAATAATAATTTAATCACAAGAATGGGTTTCACAGTCTTCCCTCCTTAGAAAATTTCGTCCTCGAAATTTCATGGATAGAGCCGGGTACAATCAAAATCACCAAACCTTAAACAAAATTTAGAATTAAAACATCAAACACGATTGGATTCTAGGCATGGTCACTAGGTACAAAGATAAACTATCGGCATGATCAGAGTTATCTAGATATGATATGAGATAGGGTTGGAATGTTGTGGTGATAAAATCCTTTTGGGCACGAGAAAAATCTAGGTACAAATTATGATCATGAATAGGAGAAAATCAAGTGTGGTCTCGAGAAACAGGAAAGGCAAGAAAGAAGCAATGTCAACAGTGTATTGAGAAGTCAAAAAGTAAATGAAATCATTTGAGATGATGGACTAAAATGTCAAATCAAATTGGAATGGGGTACAAGGGTTTGTGACTCAGGAAAGGTAAAAGTTGTACGATAGTAGGATATTAGAGATGATTAGAATAATAATGAATGTAATCGAGTGAAATATTTCCAATGAGGGCCGAGTGATGATCAAAGAGGATGGAAAGTATGTCGTTTCGCTGTTCAATGGTCAGGAGATAAGATATGCGGGAAAAGACCTACAAGATAACTATCTATAGCTTCCAAAATCTGCAACTAATAAATAAATAAATAAATAAATAAATAAAATGATATAAAAATATATGGGTGTGCAACGTACCAAGTTTGAAGCAGAAAAGAGATTGAGGTAGTAGAGATTGATTTGATCCTAATAAGTTTTTAGGAAGATCAAGTAGAATTTTATAGGAAATCCTTTCTTTCTGAATATGACAAGAGATTTCTGGGAAAGGAGACAACCGCTAGAAATGTAAATTCTTTAATCAGGCAAAAGTTAGAATGATTTGATGGTGCAAAGACAACCATGATTTGAATATAGTCTGAATAATATTCGGAAACCAAATATGTTTGAAGTCACTTTGTTTCAAATTCATGCCTCGCCAGAGTGCACTTGACTGCAGTGAATTTTTGACCCAATAACTTAAATAATTTTAGGTTGCCGAGTACTCTTTTAACTTTATCCATTTCATGGCTAAGCAACAAAGAAGATCAACATGGTGTATTCAGAACATAGTCACGATAATATCCAGAAATCTATGAACACCCGAAATCACTTTAACTTTAGAGTCTTTTGTCTCGCCAGTGCGCAACTGGCTGCAGTAAACTCGCAGTTTTCATAATTCAGGCAATTTACTACAACGCAAATGTGCGAAGTCGTATTAGGTTATTGGATATTTTCTCAACTTTGTCCATAAGAATTTCAAAAAAGTTTCCAAAAATTCAAACGAGTTCTAAAGTTCTATTCATGATAGAAAAAGATGTTGATGTATGTTTTACTAGTTTCAAGAAAATTTTATCAAGATAAATATGTGTTCCAGTAGCTCTTGAGATTTAAGAGATTTGATTTTTGAAGAAATTGATCAAGCTTGAGTATGACTAATTGAGTTGGACACAGGATAAGGTAGAAGAATCGGAGCTTTGGGTTGAGTTGAAGAAGTCAATGAGAATATTCCCGACAAATCACTTAAAGGATACAGACGTTTACCAAAATTATTTGAAGAAATAATTTCTTATCCAAGGAAAGTTTTGAGAATGTGATGGGAAGTAGGGTTGACATAAACGAAGTATGTCTTTATGGATTTCGGGAAGTCAGGTTAAAATGGTTTAGTAAAGCCAACAAGGGAATGGCTCAACCATAAAAAGTTTTTCAATGATTTAAAGAAGATTTAATAATAGGATGGAAACAATTTTCTGACTGTTCATACTTCACGATACTCGAGCATTGAGTTTAAAAGCTTTCCAGGCCTTGAATTGATCCAGAAGTTGCCTAAAGAGAGAGTGGAGAAAATCAACAATAAAATATTTGGAATAACCTAGGAGATAACAATCAAAATTTGAGGTTATTTTGAAAGTATCTTCTCTAGGGAAATCATGAACTAACTAGGCTGAACCAATTCTTTCGGTAATAAATGAGGTTTTATGGTTCCAGAAGGATTTGGTTCAGGATTCGTTCCAAGAAAGTCAATTAGAATTTAGATCAAGTTTGGATACGCTAATCATATAAGTATCTCAGGTAGGTAAGAGTTATTAGTGTTTAAAACTCTAGATAGAGAACGAGTCTGGTTTCCTGTTAAAGATAGAAAAAGATTTGATCGACTAGTGGAGAAGTTTAAAAAGGTCTTCTGACGAAGGAGATTGAAGGGTTCTAATATTGGTCCATAAATAACAAAAGTAAGATCTTAAGGGGTGCTAAAACCTGTTAAAGATATGGGAAGGAGATAATCCCGAAAATCACGGGACACTAAAAGATACAAAATCTAGGAAATAAAATATGTAGTAACATATATCATCATACTGTCGGCCTAAACTGGTCAAGGTCAAAATCACTCCTCATGCCATCATTACTTCCAATTATTATAGGTACCAACTAATATCTGGGTATTCCAAATCCTATTCCTCCTATCCTTAATCACCAATAAATCCTTGATAAATACCGCCTTACATACATTCTCGTTAAGATTACAATTTCAGAAATTGAATCGTAGGAGAGAAGCTTTGGGAAAGATATCTACCATAAAGGTGTAACCAAGAATTTTATTCATAATGAAGAATTACAGCAAGACTCTCATGATTATTCTAAGGACATCCTGTTACAACTTCTTATAACAATAGATAATGGCAGTTCTAGGTACTAGTCCTCATGGCTCTGGCTCTGGTATGAGCAGTCTCCAACTGCCTCATCTTCTTCTATGATCCTCGAGTCTGCATCATGCCTTCCTGCAGTGAGTGCAGGAGGCAAGACTTGTTCGATAGGAAGAGAGTCCCTTGGTTGCGGCGTAGCAGGTGTTGCTGGGATAGGTGCTCTGGTATAATGGAGAGATAAAAGGCAGTTATTTACCCGATGTTCAGCGGATCCACATGCCAAACACTATCCCAATCTCTTACGACAACTAACGGCCTGATGACCAGGCCTCTTGCAGTAGTCACAAGCCAATAGCTTCTTACGACAAGACTGCCAGAAAGTAGAGTACTTGATGGGACCCAAATATCTTCTAGATTCAGGGGTATACCTCTTAGGGTGAGGTTCCGCACTAACTCGGTTTAAGATAGCTAAGGCTACGTCATTGACATCCTTCATAACATCTCTCGTAATATCAATCTGTTTCTGCTGGGCCTCGGCTTGGGCCTTCTGGGACTCCAGGATTCCTTGAAATAGGACAACCATTTGGGAGGTAACTACTGGTACTGGTGGAGCTTCAGGAATTGGTACTTCCTCAAGGAAATACAGCTTAGTTTAAGAAGAGGTAGGATCCGCCGGTGTAGTAGAAACTTCACCGGATGTATTATGAGGACGGTCAATCAGCTGCGAGGGAATAAACCCTGGACTTGGTTGAGGAGATGGGGTATGATCCAGAGATGACACCTCATCGCCAGCAGGATTGGTCTTGTCAATGGTCATTCTCTGGAAGGTTTAGGATACACACATAAGCAAGGTAGCCTACCAGTCTATAATCAAACAAAAATATTTATTTTATATATTTCCGTCCTATGTCGTGACAAATCAATGTTCTAGTGTTCTAATTGTTTCTAGGTATGTTTTCCTAAGTTGTTGTTGGACCTGTATGGGCCACCACTAAAAACATGTCACGACCCGATCTCAACTAATTGGGTCAAACCGGATCATGCCCAGCCTGCACCGTTGTTGAGACGACGGCAGTAAGCTGTTCCAGTAGCAGGTAACCATACAACAACAACTATATTTGTCACAACTCAACATCGGGAAATGAAACTTTATTAAACTTGAAATTTAAATACAAATGGGAAATTGTTCTGAAATAACAGAAATAAAAATAACAACAATGCAGAAAGAAAAACTATCTATCAGTCGGATCATCGGCCTCAGTCCCAACGTCCTCCAATGGGGACTCTGGCAGCACTACTGGGTATAGGACAGGGTCGTAGTAGCTGCTGATTAACAGCTCAGCATCCTCATTGTCCCCTAAAAATGTATCTCCAGTCAGGAGGGAGCAAAGTACAATTTATGCTAATTTAACAGTTAAATTAAATAATAGAATCATGCAGTTCTAAACAGTTTAAATATGAACAGTTTTCAGCAGTAAAATAGTGTGATTTGAACAGGCAATGAAATATGACCGGCTTGGGTTTGTTACAGTAAAGGATAGGGGATTTGTTACAGTATGGTCATACTCATTACACTTTTCCCCCAGTCCCCAGTAGTTACAATACTCTCAGAGAGAGTTTCGTGTTTGCATCGTGGTTTAAACTTGCAGTAAAGCGATTAATTAAATAACTGTAAACTAACACAAACTATACTTGCCTCAAAGGATTTGACTGGAGAGGTAGAAGACTTCAAGACAGGAAATTAGAATCGTCCTCGAATTCCTACATTCGAGAAATTGACTCAGATTCCAGGTTTACCAATCTAGCTACGCTAGTTGAAATCTCTATTTGTGTCCTAATCCAATTTTAATTCTTTATTTAACAAAACACGAAAACACGATTATTGGTGCGTTGAATTTAATATGAGGGAAAAGATCGTTTTAAACTTAGTATTTGGAAAACTCGTCGATACCAGATTAATTTGATTAAAACTTTGTACTTTCATAATTTATGAATATAAAACTAATTTCTTATTTAGTGAGAAATACATGATCTTTAATTAATATTAAAACTTGTAGATTTTAGGTGAGAAAATCTTATTAATTTTTATACGAAAATACTTTTTATTCAATTTTCGTTTAATACAAAAACTAGCAAAACAGAAATAACTAAAATCTACGCTACCAAACACAGTTACAGACCACAGACTGCTGGGCTTATGCCCATTACAATTTATTTACATAAATTGAAATAAGACAAAACTGCCGTTAGTCCTAAACTTTAATTATGAATAAAATATGAACAAAATTAAATAGTAAAAATAAAGATAAAAATATAGAGTCTCAGATATGGTCCAATCCTCAACTAGGCTAATGCCTCAACGTCCGGGCGAAACCGGTTTCGTTTGTACTTAGCTGGGTCCATTGACCGATACGGTCGTCACCCAAATCCAAATATTAAATAAAATTCCGAAATCCGTTTTAAATTCATTTAAAATAATCTAGAATTTACGGAAAAATCCGGCAGCATCTCCTCTGTTTTTGGTCAACCCAAAAACTGGGAAATAGGCCGATGATTTTCCTGCAAATCCCAAACCAGGGAATCTCCAAAATATATTTATAGAAAAACACAACTAATCCACAGAATATTCGGAACGACCCGAAATAATTTCGGAAGTCCGATTCCAACCCAAAAACTCACAAAACGCTACCGAAAAAATCCGGAAAGCCAAAACATACCAAAAACCAATTCCCGAAATATTCCAGAAATCCAAAATAATCACCAGAACCTTTCTGAAGGTTCCGGAAAAATACTACGTCGCTAAAACCGAATTCCCAAGGGGAACCGGGGACCATTCTCATCATAGACTACAAAGAAAATGGGCGGGACAGGGGTTATACCTCAGGTGGCTCGGCTAGAGCTCTCAGATAAAAAATAATAGAAAGAATTGGAGATCCAGATAACAAAATAATCCCGGGACAGCGTCCAAACTGAAATCCAGCTCCTGGTCGGGAACAGAAAGTCCCAGAACGTGAATCGGGGCGCTGGGACAGCAGCGAACAGCAGCAACGCTGCCACAGAACAGTGGATCAAGGCGTGGGGGTTCACGGCCAGGGAAGAAGTCGGGCGCGGGGTTGGCCGCGCGAGGGGGCACGAGGCCGATCGGAGGGCGGCGACGGCGTCAGGCCGGGGGAGCAGCGGCCAGGGGGTCGGAGCGCTCCGGGGACGCGCTGGGCGGAGTCGGGCGCGGCGCCTCGACGTCGGAAAGGGGTCGGGCCGGAGGGAGTCGGCCGCACGGGTCCGTGGGGTCGAGCGGAGAGAGCTCGGGGCGTCGGGTGAGGGGAAAGGAAAAATATGAGGAAGAGGGTTTGCTCCTTCTGAGAAAAATGGTAAGTTTTGTTCCGTGAGAGAGAGTGAGAGGGAAGTAATTTAAGTAGAGAGGTGGGGTTAGTCGCTATGGAGAGGAGAAGAAATGGGGAGTAAGTTAAGGAGAACAGAACGTGGGGTGAGAAAAAGATCTGGTCCACTTGGACCAGATCCAATGAAGTAGAATTTATTTTTATTTTTATTTATTTATTTTAAACCAAATCAGGATTTAAAAAGGAACTGGGTTCGGGCTCAGGCTTGGGTCTGGGTTCGGACTCGGGTCTGGGTTTGAACTCAAAAATCCATGTTATTAATTTTTAAAATAATTTTAACACCCAAAAATAATAATAATAATAATATAATACTAATAATAATTTAATCACAAGAATGGGTTTCACACGTTATCTGGGCTCCCCACTTGGGATCTGTAGCCTGCCGTCGAGTAGGGCACATTTCAAGCACACTGTCATGTGTTGCACCCTCCAAGCTACTTAAGGGTACATATATTTCCTGGATGATGTATCCACCTAAATTCAATCCCTAATTGCGTCCGGATAGCCTAGATGGTCTGCAGGGCTTGTGGCTGTGGAATAATCTCACTGCATCTTGCTAGTAACTAGGCCTGTGATAACCCTAGTTACTTAAAGTATCAACCCGTACTCATTGCTTGGCTGTGAAATGTTAGATGGAGTTCAATCAGTCTAGTCTTGTCCTGATCCTGCACCAGATTGCTATATAACCAGATTGCTTGTGTTTACCTTCGATAAATGGTGAGAAACCAAGTTCTGTTCAGATGAAGGGTTACAACCCCGGTCCTTGTTTGGTTAACGGGTTGTAACCTGGTTATCTGAATAGTCCCTTGGTTATCTCATCGTATATCACCTGTCATGCTTTTCCATAATTACTGTCTTTTATTATGTAATTATACTCTTGTGCTAATTGCTGGTTTTAGTTCTTAAGTGAAGCCTCCTTTCTGGCACTTGCTCTTTCTGGGATCTGACCCAGCTTATTTTGTATGGCCAGAAATCGAAGTAGCACCAGAGGATCTACCTACCTTCCAGCTAGATGGTGACTACTAGACGGAATCCTGGCAACGAGTGGGTTCATTTTGGCTCTCCCACTCTATTGTAAAAATATTCTTTTGAGGTGTTTAGCCGGCGAGCACCTATTTGCTCGTATTACATACCTTATTACTGTCTGCCTACGGGCTGTAACATGATTGACAGATCTTAGGGTTGATCATGTATGACTAAACTCTTGCTAGTCCTCATATTTTGTAATGACTAACTTCATGATCAGCTGAATATGTAATGTTTGGGACGCCTTACTATTGTATATTTGGTGATCTTACATCTTGTAACTTTACTTGCTTGCTTGAGATTGAGACATTTAGGCTTGTTATTGACCATAGAAGACTGATGAATTGTAGTTAAACCCTCATATATCTAGACAGCCGTGACCGTATAGTGTGGTGGATTCCATTTCATTATACGTAGATGGCTATGTATGCCTCCACTTTCCAGTATTCTGGTTCTGGGG
>JANAVB010040020.1:447443-555859 GCA_029216955.1 Iris pallida
TGGTCCATAAATAACAAAAGTAAGATCTTAAGGGGTGCTAAAACCTGTTAAAGATATGGGAAGGAGATAATCCCGAAAATCACGGGACACTAAAAGATACAAAATCTAGGAAATAAAATATGTAGTAACATATATCATCATACTGTCGGCCTAAACTGGTCAAGGTCAAAATCACTCCTCATGCCATCATTACTTCCAATTATTATAGGTACCAACTAATATCTGGGTATTCCAAATCCTATTCCTCCTATCCTTAATCACCAATAAATCCTTGATAAATACCGCCTTACATACATTCTCGTTAAGATTACAATTTCAGAAATTGAATCGTAGGAGAGAAGCTTTGGGAAAGATATCTACCATAAAGGTGTAACCAAGAATTTTATTCATAATGAAGAATTACAGCAAGACTCTCATGATTATTCTAAGGACATCCTGTTACAACTTCTTATAACAATAGATAATGGCAGTTCTAGGTACTAGTCCTCATGGCTCTGGCTCTGGTATGAGCAGTCTCCAACTGCCTCATCTTCTTCTATGATCCTCGAGTCTGCATCATGCCTTCCTGCAGTGAGTGCAGGAGGCAAGACTTGTTCGATAGGAAGAGAGTCCCTTGGTTGCGGCGTAGCAGGTGTTGCTGGGATAGGTGCTCTGGTATAATGGAGAGATAAAAGGCAGTTATTTACCCGATGTTCAGCGGATCCACATGCCAAACACTATCCCAATCTCTTACGACAACTAACGGCCTGATGACCAGGCCTCTTGCAGTAGTCACAAGCCAATAGCTTCTTACGACAAGACTGCCAGAAAGTAGAGTACTTGATGGGACCCAAATATCTTCTAGATTCAGGGGTATACCTCTTAGGGTGAGGTTCCGCACTAACTCGGTTTAAGATAGCTAAGGCTACGTCATTGACATCCTTCATAACATCTCTCGTAATATCAATCTGTTTCTGCTGGGCCTCGGCTTGGGCCTTCTGGGACTCCAGGATTCCTTGAAATAGGACAACCATTTGGGAGGTAACTACTGGTACTGGTGGAGCTTCAGGAATTGGTACTTCCTCAAGGAAATACAGCTTAGTTTAAGAAGAGGTAGGATCCGCCGGTGTAGTAGAAACTTCACCGGATGTATTATGAGGACGGTCAATCAGCTGCGAGGGAATAAACCCTGGACTTGGTTGAGGAGATGGGGTATGATCCAGAGATGACACCTCATCGCCAGCAGGATTGGTCTTGTCAATGGTCATTCTCTGGAAGGTTTAGGATACACACATAAGCAAGGTAGCCTACCAGTCTATAATCAAACAAAAATATTTATTTTATATATTTCCGTCCTATGTCGTGACAAATCAATGTTCTAGTGTTCTAATTGTTTCTAGGTATGTTTTCCTAAGTTGTTGTTGGACCTGTATGGGCCACCACTAAAAACATGTCACGACCCGATCTCAACTAATTGGGTCAAACCGGATCATGCCCAGCCTGCACCGTTGTTGAGACGACGGCAGTAAGCTGTTCCAGTAGCAGGTAACCATACAACAACAACTATATTTGTCACAACTCAACATCGGGAAATGAAACTTTATTAAACTTGAAATTTAAATACAAATGGGAAATTGTTCTGAAATAACAGAAATAAAAATAACAACAATGCAGAAAGAAAAACTATCTATCAGTCGGATCATCGGCCTCAGTCCCAACGTCCTCCAATGGGGACTCTGGCAGCACTACTGGGTATAGGACAGGGTCGTAGTAGCTGCTGATTAACAGCTCAGCATCCTCATTGTCCCCTAAAAATGTATCTCCAGTCAGGAGGGAGCAAAGTACAATTTATGCTAATTTAACAGTTAAATTAAATAATAGAATCATGCAGTTCTAAACAGTTTAAATATGAACAGTTTTCAGCAGTAAAATAGTGTGATTTGAACAGGCAATGAAATATGACCGGCTTGGGTTTGTTACAGTAAAGGATAGGGGATTTGTTACAGTATGGTCATACTCATTACACTTTTCCCCCAGTCCCCAGTAGTTACAATACTCTCAGAGAGAGTTTCGTGTTTGCATCGTGGTTTAAACTTGCAGTAAAGCGATTAATTAAATAACTGTAAACTAACACAAACTATACTTGCCTCAAAGGATTTGACTGGAGAGGTAGAAGACTTCAAGACAGGAAATTAGAATCGTCCTCGAATTCCTACATTCGAGAAATTGACTCAGATTCCAGGTTTACCAATCTAGCTACGCTAGTTGAAATCTCTATTTGTGTCCTAATCCAATTTTAATTCTTTATTTAACAAAACACGAAAACACGATTATTGGTGCGTTGAATTTAATATGAGGGAAAAGATCGTTTTAAACTTAGTATTTGGAAAACTCGTCGATACCAGATTAATTTGATTAAAACTTTGTACTTTCATAATTTATGAATATAAAACTAATTTCTTATTTAGTGAGAAATACATGATCTTTAATTAATATTAAAACTTGTAGATTTTAGGTGAGAAAATCTTATTAATTTTTATACGAAAATACTTTTTATTCAATTTTCGTTTAATACAAAAACTAGCAAAACAGAAATAACTAAAATCTACGCTACCAAACACAGTTACAGACCACAGACTGCTGGGCTTATGCCCATTACAATTTATTTACATAAATTGAAATAAGACAAAACTGCCGTTAGTCCTAAACTTTAATTATGAATAAAATATGAACAAAATTAAATAGTAAAAATAAAGATAAAAATATAGAGTCTCAGATATGGTCCAATCCTCAACTAGGCTAATGCCTCAACGTCCGGGCGAAACCGGTTTCGTTTGTACTTAGCTGGGTCCATTGACCGATACGGTCGTCACCCAAATCCAAATATTAAATAAAATTCCGAAATCCGTTTTAAATTCATTTAAAATAATCTAGAATTTACGGAAAAATCCGGCAGCATCTCCTCTGTTTTTGGTCAACCCAAAAACTGGGAAATAGGCCGATGATTTTCCTGCAAATCCCAAACCAGGGAATCTCCAAAATATATTTATAGAAAAACACAACTAATCCACAGAATATTCGGAACGACCCGAAATAATTTCGGAAGTCCGATTCCAACCCAAAAACTCACAAAACGCTACCGAAAAAATCCGGAAAGCCAAAACATACCAAAAACCAATTCCCGAAATATTCCAGAAATCCAAAATAATCACCAGAACCTTTCTGAAGGTTCCGGAAAAATACTACGTCGCTAAAACCGAATTCCCAAGGGGAACCGGGGACCATTCTCATCATAGACTACAAAGAAAATGGGCGGGACAGGGGTTATACCTCAGGTGGCTCGGCTAGAGCTCTCAGATAAAAAATAATAGAAAGAATTGGAGATCCAGATAACAAAATAATCCCGGGACAGCGTCCAAACTGAAATCCAGCTCCTGGTCGGGAACAGAAAGTCCCAGAACGTGAATCGGGGCGCTGGGACAGCAGCGAACAGCAGCAACGCTGCCACAGAACAGTGGATCAAGGCGTGGGGGTTCACGGCCAGGGAAGAAGTCGGGCGCGGGGTTGGCCGCGCGAGGGGGCACGAGGCCGATCGGAGGGCGGCGACGGCGTCAGGCCGGGGGAGCAGCGGCCAGGGGGTCGGAGCGCTCCGGGGACGCGCTGGGCGGAGTCGGGCGCGGCGCCTCGACGTCGGAAAGGGGTCGGGCCGGAGGGAGTCGGCCGCACGGGTCCGTGGGGTCGAGCGGAGAGAGCTCGGGGCGTCGGGTGAGGGGAAAGGAAAAATATGAGGAAGAGGGTTTGCTCCTTCTGAGAAAAATGGTAAGTTTTGTTCCGTGAGAGAGAGTGAGAGGGAAGTAATTTAAGTAGAGAGGTGGGGTTAGTCGCTATGGAGAGGAGAAGAAATGGGGAGTAAGTTAAGGAGAACAGAACGTGGGGTGAGAAAAAGATCTGGTCCACTTGGACCAGATCCAATGAAGTAGAATTTATTTTTATTTTTATTTATTTATTTTAAACCAAATCAGGATTTAAAAAGGAACTGGGTTCGGGCTCAGGCTTGGGTCTGGGTTCGGACTCGGGTCTGGGTTTGAACTCAAAAATCCATGTTATTAATTTTTAAAATAATTTTAACACCCAAAAATAATAATAATAATAATATAATACTAATAATAATTTAATCACAAGAATGGGTTTCACACGTTATCTGGGCTCCCCACTTGGGATCTGTAGCCTGCCGTCGAGTAGGGCACATTTCAAGCACACTGTCATGTGTTGCACCCTCCAAGCTACTTAAGGGTACATATATTTCCTGGATGATGTATCCACCTAAATTCAATCCCTAATTGCGTCCGGATAGCCTAGATGGTCTGCAGGGCTTGTGGCTGTGGAATAATCTCACTGCATCTTGCTAGTAACTAGGCCTGTGATAACCCTAGTTACTTAAAGTATCAACCCGTACTCATTGCTTGGCTGTGAAATGTTAGATGGAGTTCAATCAGTCTAGTCTTGTCCTGATCCTGCACCAGATTGCTATATAACCAGATTGCTTGTGTTTACCTTCGATAAATGGTGAGAAACCAAGTTCTGTTCAGATGAAGGGTTACAACCCCGGTCCTTGTTTGGTTAACGGGTTGTAACCTGGTTATCTGAATAGTCCCTTGGTTATCTCATCGTATATCACCTGTCATGCTTTTCCATAATTACTGTCTTTTATTATGTAATTATACTCTTGTGCTAATTGCTGGTTTTAGTTCTTAAGTGAAGCCTCCTTTCTGGCACTTGCTCTTTCTGGGATCTGACCCAGCTTATTTTGTATGGCCAGAAATCGAAGTAGCACCAGAGGATCTACCTACCTTCCAGCTAGATGGTGACTACTAGACGGAATCCTGGCAACGAGTGGGTTCATTTTGGCTCTCCCACTCTATTGTAAAAATATTCTTTTGAGGTGTTTAGCCGGCGAGCACCTATTTGCTCGTATTACATACCTTATTACTGTCTGCCTACGGGCTGTAACATGATTGACAGATCTTAGGGTTGATCATGTATGACTAAACTCTTGCTAGTCCTCATATTTTGTAATGACTAACTTCATGATCAGCTGAATATGTAATGTTTGGGACGCCTTACTATTGTATATTTGGTGATCTTACATCTTGTAACTTTACTTGCTTGCTTGAGATTGAGACATTTAGGCTTGTTATTGACCATAGAAGACTGATGAATTGTAGTTAAACCCTCATATATCTAGACAGCCGTGACCGTATAGTGTGGTGGATTCCATTTCATTATACGTAGATGGCTATGTATGCCTCCACTTTCCAGTATTCTGGTTCTGGGGCGTTACAAGTGGGTTATCCATGGGTCAGGCCACAACTCCGTTGCGCTGCCATCTTTGAACACCCTGGAGATCATCCCTTTCAGCTTCGCTCTATATGACAGAATTCTCTTGGATACAACCGAAGCATTGTTGTTTACCCGAGTCTCCTAAAAATTTGTCACCGATAAGTATCTGCTCTTCATCCACTCAGCCCATAATGAGTTTAAATTGATAAGGTTCTATGTCACTTTCAGACCGACAACTTCGCGAAGATCTCGCTAAGATCGCAGACCTACTCCCCTTCATCTCTCTGCCGGCATAGAGCCTCCAACCCGATGGCGTGAACACCTCCTTGCCAGATGAAATATGCACAAATCCTCTCTATTCTAGTGATCGTGGCCGAAGGAAGCAGAATGGCATGTAACCAACAATTGGCCATTGCAGTAATTACCGTCTTTACCACCTCTACTCGTCCCCCAAAAGGCAGACACCGGGCTTGCCATCCATAAATTCTTCATTGCACGTAGTCCACTAGGCTCCTTCTCTTCTGCTCCCGTACATAATTTACTGCAGGTGGTATTTCCAAGTATATAATTGGCAATTCTCTGCGTTCCACTCCCAAGATCATTGCTTTGTCTTCCTTCTCCTCACAATGAGTGTCACAGTTCAGTTATAGCCCAGTGTATCTGCCAAACACCTCTAGAATCTCTGCCAGCTTTTGTTGACCGAATCACAATGGGACAAGAAATACGAGTAAATGATCCGCATATATTAAGTGAGATACTTGCGAAGTATTCTATTTGTACAATGGATTACTGTGTCATCGAATTACCGTAGAATCCAGCAAACAGGAGAAATATTCCATTACAATAGTAAATAAGTACAAGAAGAGAGGGTCACCTTGCCGCAGACCCCGACTACTACCAAAAAACCCATATGGCTGGCCCCCAAGCATAACCGAGAATGTCGGGGTAGATATGTATTCCCGTACCCTATCGACCCAACCTGCGTCGAAACTCACATCAAGCATCACCTGACATAGGAATTCTCGATTAACGGTATCATAAGCCTTTCGTAAGTCAATTTTGATGCCTACTTTCTACCCTCCCACCTTGTTGAACTGTCGAACCATCTCATGTGCTAACAAGTTGTTGTCTACTATATCTTTTCCTTTTTTGAAAGCATCTTAGGACAATAATATCAACTCCTTCATTATTCCCTCCATACGATGGCACATAAGCAAGGTGATTATTTTTGTAGACATAATTGCAACAAATAATTGGCCGTAAATCATACAGCACAGCGGCGCCCTCCTTCTACGGTATTAACATGAGGAATGTGTGATTCATCTCACGTAATAGTCGTCTATGAACAAAAAAGTTGGATACCACCTCGAGTACCATCCATTTCAGCTCTCTCCAATGAGTCCTATAGAATCCACTCCCAAACCCATCTGGCCCCGACGACTTGTTCGGATCTGTTCGCATAACAATGTCTTCAACTTCCTTCATCGACATCGGCGCCATGAGATGTGTATTTCCCAGATTGGTGACCACCACTTTGCGTAGCAGTTCTAGAAATATATTTATGTAAGTAGATTGCTTGTACAAATCGGAGTAGTACCTTATTGCCTCTGTTTGAATGTCTCCTTGGCCTGCTACTTCGTTGCCGCCTGGACCTATAAGCCTGGAAATATGGTTTCGGTGCTCCCACATGCGTACAACGTTCTAGAAGAATTTCGTGCTCCTATCTCCCTCCTTCAGCCAAGTGCACTTCGCCCGCTGCGCCCACTCGATCTGCTCAAGCTGCCGTAACTTGTCGACTTCCTGGCTTAGCATCCTTTCCTCGGCCGCAATCCCCGTATCCATAATATTTGCCTACAGCTGCTCTTGTAGCATCCACAGCCGCTTCTCCTCCTCCTCAAGTTTCCGCATGGGCGTTGTTTTGTACCAACTTTTGAGACTAGCCTTAGTCGCTTTCAGTTTGGATATAAACTAATACTGGGGGTTGCCATCAACCGAATTGCTTAGCCTATTCTTGATTACCTATGTGTATCCCGCCATTTTTAGCCATTTGTTGTTAAACCGGAAGGGCCAGTTTATAAGAGCGGCCTTCGCTAGCAATCGGACGCACACTGGGGAATGGTTGCTAGTGCCTACCGTAAGTCCTTCTGCACAGACAGTAGGGAAAGAATTGAACAATGCACTATTTCCATTTGCTCGATGAAGCTAACATGCAAATCTCTTATTTGAGGCCCTGTTGTGCCACGTCCATAGGTGTCCCGTCCAATTTAGCATTTGGAGACCCAATTATAGAAGACAAGTTTGAAATTCCTGTAGAATCGGTTCTGGAACTGCCCTTCCTCCCATCTTCTCTGCATTGGAGAGGAGAGCATTAAAATTGCCCATAATAATCAACGGGATACCTCGCAATTGATTGGTCGAGGTACTGACTCTAACTATTTCCTCCCACAAGACTCGTCTACGGATTCTGTCAGCCGCTCCGAACATAAGTCTCAAACCACCTCTATTATAAAATAGCATCACTATCAATTGGTTCGACATATGCACTATGTTGTCGTCCCAACAGCTAGATTCCCATCAGATCAAGATACGTGCCTTATCGCAAACTTGCAGATTATTAATTTGCTTTCATGGTTCCGGAGTTTTTCTGGCTAGCATCCTGGGAGACTTGATCTTCGTCTCAATAGAGCTACTATGTTACACTTTTCTTTACTAATTACCTATCTAATTTCCTTCCATCTTTCCAACGAACACCCCCCTCACATTCCAAGACAGAATCGACATTAAAAATGGGTTTGCTCCCTGTCTACTCCAACTGAGTTGATAATTGGAGGATTATTCAACTCGTTACGGAACATATCCATGTGGGTATCTGCAGCACCTCCGTTTGTCGACCCCAAGCCTTTATCCAATATGGTTATCTGTACAAAGCTTTTCCAAGCCCACTAGCTGCGTATGCTCATGCCTCTCTGCATTCGCGTTCGTGATCCTGCATGTCTCTTGCGACTGTTCTGTGTGGCCCCTCTTGTCGGCTTCTCCTCTATGTATGGCACACAGCTCATGCGGCTTTGCATTCTTTGTACCCTGCCATCCGCCTGATTGCTCTTCCCCCGACTACCTCTTCTGGCACATTTTTAGTAGTCGCCTTCGCCTAGAACACCACCACACTCCACTCCATATTGTCTGAACTCCACACACTCCCCTCTGTTGACACAAAGTCACAGTCAACCAAATATTGACTACATTGACCAAATAATATTTGTATTAATTCAATACGACACACGACGACTGTATTCAGTTCAAGACAGATGACAGCTCAGTCTCCGGCTCTCAGTGTGTTCTGGAGTCTGTATTTTATGATTTCATTGAGTCTAGATTTATGTACTCTGAGTCTTGCTGAGCTCTTGGAACTTAGTCTATAACCTACCCAAAATCCCAAGCTCCACTGAACCAAAAACTGCCCACTGGTCCCCATAGAACCACTCTGTGCTCTGGAGACAGAGTTCGGGCCGAACTCTGCCTCCACACAGAGTTCGGGCCGAACTCTGTCCCCTAGAAATCAGGAACCCTAATTTTAGGGATAGCTGGTTGCTAGCTGTCCAACGGCCAAATTTTTGAATTTTCCTACCCGAATTCTGGCCGAATTCTGCCTATAAAAATACTATAAATAGGGCATGAATTCTCTCATTTCAATTCACTCAATCTTCTCTTCTCTTCTCTCTTATAAGCTCAATAAGCCATACCCTTCCCATCTACTAGCCACAAGCCTCCTAAGTCTCGAGTGCTCAGCATCTCTCAGTTAGGATTCTTGTGCAAGAGTTGAAGAAGTCGCTTGGACAATTCCAAGCAAATCGCCACTGCGATCCTCTGTTAGAAGTTGACGTGCTCTTCTGAAGAAAAGGCACGGGTTGTAAACTACTATTTCACAAATAGTGGATTTAATCCTGAGCTAGAGTTCTCAGGCCTGGACTAGTCCTCCACGAGGGAAACCAGGTTAAAATCGCTGTGTTTGCGTATGCTCTTCTGCTCTTTATTTATTTTCCGCACTTTACTCTGATTATTGATTGTTGGTGAAAGAGTTATTTTTAATTGGCTATTTTTCTATATAAACTCTATTCACCCCCCTCTAGAGTTGCCAAACTGTTCTTCAATTGGTATCAGAGCTCTGTTCTCTTTACAAGGACTAACATCCTAAGAGCTGATCCATGGCAACCACACAATCCTTGATTTCCAATCATGGTGAAGGTCAGTCCACTCATAGGCCTCCCCTATTTGATGGAACTAACTACACATATTGGAAAACAAGGATGAGCTTCTATCTTAAGTCTCTAGACTTTGACCTGTGGACTGTCGTCACTGACGGTTACAAAAAGCCCGCCAGGATAGTTGTCGATGGTGACCTCATTGAGAAACCACACGACAAATATTCTGTCGAGGAGAAGAAACAGGCAAGTCTAGATGCTAGGGCTATTAATGCTTTGTTCTGTGCTATAGACAGGAATGAGTTCAACAGGGTTTCTACTTGCACCACTGCCCATGAAGTATGGAGACTTCTAGAAGTGACGCATGAAGGAACCACACAGGTCAAGGAATCTAAAATAAGCCGTCTCACTCAAGAATACGAAGCCTTCAAGATGAAGCCAAGTGAGACGATCACTCAAATGATCACAAGATTCCTCGACATCATCAATCCTCTATCTTCGCTCGGAAAGCAATACTCAAACCACGAAAAGATTCGTAAGCTGCTCAGAGGGCTACCAAAGATTTGGAACCCTAAGGTGACAGCCATCATAGAAGGAAACGATCTCACAACAATGTCAATGGAGACCTTGATGGGTAAGCTTATGACTCACGAGCTTGACCTCAAGGACTTCGAAGAGCCTGCTCCGAAGACCAGGGAGATCGCACTCAAAGCTCATCAACGAAGAGCTAATCATGATGAGACCGAAGAAGATAATTCGGATGATGAAGAACAAGCACTCATGGTTCGCAACTTCAAGAAATTCCTTCGCTTCAATCGAAGGAAGAAGGAATCTCAAGAAGACGATGAAGAAGAACCAACTTGTTACGGTTGCAAGAAAACTGGACATGTCCGAAAAGACTGCCCATTCCTGAAGAAGAGCAACCGCTATGAGAAGCCATACAAAAAGAACTCATCAAAGAAATATGCCAACACAGGCATCTGGCATGAGAGTGAAGCAAGTGACTCTGAGGAAGAAAAGGACTCTCCTCAAGATACAGCAAATGTGTGCCTGATGGCGACGTCTAACAAGGTATCTAACGAAACTCTGGATGACTTCTCTTTTGATGAACTTGGCGATGCTTTTACTGATTTACTCGATGATCATAAAAAGGTCATCGGTAAATATAAACATGCCAAGGACAAAATCAAAAGTCTAGAAGATGAGATACAAAGAATTTCCTTACTTCTTGATAATGTTAGAGACACATCACCCACTAATGACGCTGATGAAGTATCCAAGCTCAAATTAAGCTTGCATGATGCTGAAGCACGTATTGAGCAACAAACTCAAGAAATCACTACACTCAACACGTTGCTTGCTGAAGAAAAGAGTAGACACAAGATTTCCATGACTAAGATATATGGCTTAAATATTAAGGTTACTGAACTGCAAGCTGTTACTAAAAGATTAGAAACCAAATTGGGTAAACAGGTTATTCAACCTCAAACCCAATCACATGGGCACAACACCACTCATGCTAGTCAACCAAGTCATTCTCATGCAGCACATAACCATGCATTCATATACACAAACTTTCACAAACCACGTGCACGTAAGAACAATTCTCACTCAGTACACAAGCATCATGCACAAAGACACAATCAACAGCACTTCACACATAAAAATCATCATGTCATGCCATATAGACAAGATCATCATGCAATGCCATATAGACGAGGTCCTCATATACCATATAGACAAAATCGTCATGTCATGCCATATAGACAAAATCATCATGCCATGCCATCTAGACAATATCAGCATGTCACTCATCATAGACAATACCATCATTCTATGCCTCAAAGACACCATCACCATGCCACTTATTCCATGCATAATCATGCTAACTCTTCACATCATGTCCATCCTCATCCTGTTGGTTATAAATATCATTCTCATACTCCTAGTATAAACAAGAATGCTATCTGTACTTATTGTGGATTACATGGACACATCTCACCACAGTGCAGAGTTAGAAGACTTGTAGATAAAAGGATATATGCTTGGTTCCCAAAGACTAACTTTTCAGGACCCTCAAGAACTCGGGTACCAAAGGTCACATCTACTCTTGATGTAGGTGGACCTTCCCTCCTCAACTGAAAGTAAGTGGATTCTCGATAGTGGATGCTCGCGACATATGACGGGAGACGCAAACCTTTTTGCATCACTATCGATGAAGAGAGAAGGATACGTATCCTTCGGTAACAATCTCAAAGGGCACATTATAGGTAATGGTATCATTGGTCATCCTCCCTCTCCTGTAATAAAGGATGTCTGCCTAGTGACCGAGTTAAAGCATAACCTGCTCAGCATTAGTCATCTTGCTGATCATGGATATGACATTAACTTTGGACAAAACAGTTGCTACATCTATGATAGGTCAACAGGAGACATTGCTTTTGAAGGGAAAAGAGAGGATAACATCTATATTTTCTATCTTTCTATAAATACTAACAATGCAGGTAGATGTTTATATGCCCACAAAGACGAACGACTACTTTGGCACCAGCGTCTTGGTCACGCCAACATGGATGCTATATCCAGGCTTTCTACCAAGAAGCTAGTGAGAGGATTGCCTGACATCACATTCAAAAAGGATACGGTATGTGCCGAATGTGAACTAAACAAGGCAACAAAATCCTCGTTTCATTCCATCAACTCTGTAAGTACTACTAGACCCTTGCAACTACTTCATATGGATTTATTTGGTCCTAGTAGAATAGCTAGCCTTGGTGGCAAACTGTATGCATTTGTTATTGTTGATGATTTTTCGAGATTTACTTGGGTTTTCTTTCTCGCTAATAAGAGCGATGCTATTTCTGCTTTCAAAGTTTTTGTAAAAAAAGTTCAAAACGAAAAAGGTTACATGATTACTCGAATCCGAAGTGATCATGGAGGCGAATTCGTAAATTATGATTTCGAAAGTTTTTGTAATGCAAATGGTTTTGATCATGAATTTTCTTGTCCTAGAACTCCTCAACAAAATGGTGTTGTGGAGCGGAAGAATAGAACTCTCGGCGATATGGCCAGAGTCATGTTGAATAAATTTTCACTTCCGAAATACTTTTGGGCAGAAGCTGTTAGTACAGCATGCCATATTTTGAATAGGGTGCTGATTCGTCCCATTACGAAGAAAACACCCTATGAGCTTTGGTTTGGGAGAACCCCAAATGTTTCTTATTTTAAAGTTTTTGGTTGTAGATATTTTATCCTTAACACCAAAGACAACTTAGGCAAATTTGATGCCAAAGCTGACGATGGTATCTTTCTTGGTTATGCCGCCAAGAGTAAGGGATATAGAGTTTTCAATAAACGCTCACTTATTGTGGAAGAGTCAACAAATGTGACTTTTGATGAAGACAACAGTGCAGCAAGTACTCTTGATGATGACGTTGAGCCATCAACTTCTACTCCAATGAATACTTCAACCGAAACTAATTCTCTGGAGGGTTTGCCTAAGAAATTCTCTTTCAAACCTTCTCATCCAGAAAATTTAGTTATAGGAGAAGTTTCACGTGGAGTAACTACTAGATCATCACTAAGAGACTCTGTTGCTAGCACTGCCTTCATTTCACAAGTAGAGCCTAAAAATATTTCTGAAGCTTTTAATGATAAATTTTGGATTTCTGCTATGCAAGAAGAACTCAACCAATTCGAGAGAAGCCAAGTATGGGAACTCGTTCCTAGACCGGTTAATCACTCTATAATTGGTACTAAATGGGTTTTTAGAAACAAAATAAATGAAGATGGTTCAGTCACACGTAACAAAGCTCGTCTAGTAGCTCAAGGATACAACCAAGAGGAAGGTATCGACTACGATGAGACGTATGCTCCTGTTGCTAGACTAGAATCCATTCGGATGCTTTGTGCTTTTGCTAATTTTCAAAACTTTAAATTATTTCAAATGGATGTGAAAAGTGCTTTTCTGAATGGTTTTATTAAGGAGGAAGTTTATGTGAAACAACCTCCTGGCTTTGAAAATCACAAATTTCCCGACCACGTGTTCAAGCTAAAGAAAGCACTTTATGGCCTCAAGCAAGCCCCCAGAGCTTGGTATGAAAGGCTAAGTAGCTTCTTACTTGAGAAAGGTTTTTCAAAAGGGAAAATTGACACTACACTGTTTATAAAATCTTTTAAAGACACTATTCTATTGATTCAAATTTATGTTGATGATATTATTTTTGGGTCTACTGATGAAACTCTTTGTCAAGAATTTGCCAAGTGTATGCAGACAGAATTTGAGATGAGCATGATGGGAGAGCTCAACTATTTTCTTGGCCTGCAAATAAAGCAACTGGCAAATGGAACTTTCATCTGTCAATCGAAGTATACCAAGGACATGCTGAAGAAGTTCGACCTTGACAACGTCAAACCAATTAGCACGCCAATGGCTACTTCAACCAAACTCGAACCAGATGAGAGCGGTAAACCCGTTGATCAACGTAAGTATCGAGGTATGATAGGCAGCTTACTTTATTTAACTGCTAGTCGCCCCGATATCATGTTTAGTGTTTGCCTATGTGCTAGATATCAAGCAAATCCTAAGGAATCTCACATGACCGCGGTTAAGCGTATCTTTCGATACCTTAAGGGTACGGTTACAGTGGGCCTATGGTATCCCAAGTCAACATCATTTGACCTCATCGGTTACTCTGATGCTGACTTTGCTGGATGCAAGGTCGACCGTAAAAGTACGAGCGGCACGTGTCATTTGTTAGGAAAGGCTTTAGTCTCATGGTTTAGCAAGAAGCAGAACTCTGTCGCACTATCCACAACAGAAGCTGAATACATAGCAGCTGGGCGTTGTTGTGCACAAATTCTGTGGATGAAGCAAACCCTTGAAGACTATAAGTTATCTTTCATGCATATTCCTATATTCTGTGACAATACTAGTGCCATCAATTTGACTAAGAACCCTGTCTGCCACTCACGCACTAAACACATTGAGATCAGACACCACTTTTTGCGTGATCATCAGCAAAATGGCACGATTAACTTAGAATTTATTGACACTGATCATCAGCTAGCAGATTTCTTTACTAAGCCATTATCCGAAGAGCGCTTCAATTATCTTTGTCGTGAACTCGGAATTTTGGATGAAGCAGTTATAAGTTGAGACTTACCTGCGTAAATATCGAGTATATTTTGATTCTTTTATGACAAATTTATTATGGGTACAAGCCGAAAGGGTCCTTCTGACAAAAAGGCGTAAAAGCCTAAGCGACACGGTGCACTAGTCCTCAGGACTACCGCTAGCTGGGATCCGGCCCCTGCAGCTAACCCATGGAAAATTTGAAATACTGAATTACAATATATTTCCTTGTTTATTATATGGTTCGTTACGATTTATTATTGCCAAATTGATCTTCCTAAAGTTGATTCTGACCTTTGTAAATCTCTCTATGTACTTTATTGGGTTTCTCAAAATTGCATCTCTTTTTGTTCAACACTTAATCATTTTTTAGCCTGAATTTTGTTCTGGACCACTGATCCAGAACTCGGGCCGAACTCTGCCCCTAAAAGAGTTCGGGCCGAGTTCGGTCCCTAGGTTCCAGAATCGGGATCTGGCTCCACCGTTGGATCTTTTCTAATCCAATGGTCACTATTCTACCCGACCAAAGACAAAGCCCTATTTTATGTCGGGATTCCTTCTCTTTCCTCCCATATTACCTCCTTCTTCACCTCTCCAAACTCCTTCCTTCAAACCCTAACCCTAGTTTTTGATCTAAAGTGCTCCATTTCTTCTCAAAATCAAGGGAAAGGGGTTTTTCAACGTTCTCTTCAACTGTTTGACATTATTTTCAGGTATAACTCTCTATTTCTCTCCATTTCAAGTTATCAAATTTCTTGTAAATGGCTCCACGCTTGCCCAATCGTGGGAAGAGGATCCGAACCGAGGGTGCTTCCTCTTCGAATCCTCCTCCTCCGATTGAACAAGTAGTTGAACAACACCCCATTCATCCGTTGTTCAATCCGCCGAGTCCCGATGACCCTAACACATACGACGACCGTCTATTTGTATCGCTAGACGCCTCTAATGAATGGTTTAGCGATTTTAGGACTCGTCCGGTGTTTGGGGGCCATCCCATCAATTTCACAATATTTTCTCAATATGAGTTTTTATTCCATGATCTTTGTTTGGATGCTTTAGTTGCTTCAAATTCTGTCATCTACCATAGTGCAATCCAAATGTTCTATTGCAATTTAACTTTTGATGCAACACACATCTATTCCCGGGTTGCCGGTATTGACATCGCCTTCAATGATTCTGAGTTGGGGGATTTTCTTGATCTTGTTAATCTTGATACTTGGAATAAACTTGTGGAAGCACGTCAATTTCAATTTGTTGGCGATACTTCTCTTGAAGGATTCAAGGAGGAATTATGTGCTCCTAACATAAGTCCTCGCAAACTTATGGCCAAGCATCTCAACCCCTACTTCTATGAGCTTCACCGAATGGTTTTTAACACCATCTTACCCAAGGCTGGCTCAACAGATGAAGTCACTTATCTTGAGATCTCCGCCTTATATCATCTCTACTATCGTATTCCATTCAACTTTCCACGGACTATGATGGATTGGATGATCAACTGTCGGAAGAAACCAAGAGCTTTGGTTTATCCTCTCTATCTTCCTTTCGTTTTTTGTGCCTTCATCATTCCTATCCATGATTGTCCGTTCCTGCCTGCACCTGCCTTTCTATCCAAAGCACGACGCCTTCAGCCTGTCGCTGCTTCTGAGTCATCTGAGCATTCTGCTGATGAGGAGCCTGACGCCCCTCCTTTTGGTCAGGATGCACCACCTCCACCTGCCACTCTTGAGTCCATTCAGACCATGCTCCGGGATCGTTTTACTCTTGAGGACGATCGCTGGACACAGCTGGACTATCGTACCACTCTGCAGATGAGTGCTCTCGGCAACTCTCTGCATGATATCCGGTACTCTCTGTCTCAGCATTTGCACATTCCCATGGAGAGGGATCCAGCGCGCGCGGGTTATCGCATTGATGATCCGTGGGTTATGCGTTACATGGATCCGGATGATGCTTTTGTGGACCCTCGTCGCTCCTTCCATGGTCCATCAGATGTTCCAGGACCATCTCGTGCTCCATGATGGAGATTGGCTACTATCTGCTGCTGCTGCCACTGATGATGATCTTAGTTACTTTTGATTTCAGTTATTTAGTTTCTTATGGATTTATGTAGCTGGTTTTATGTACTCTGTTTATGAGTTGGCCTCTTGGTTTGGTGGATGACATTATCTGTCTTTATTATCATTCTATGTCAGTGACTTATTTTGCTTAGTATTTTACTGTTTCTTCTCTGCTTGGTGTGGTTGCATTAATATTCATTGCTTCTTTATATTGCTAACTGCCAAAAGGGGGAGAAATAATGTATATTTTTATTGTTTATTAGATATCATACTGGTTCTATGCATTCGTATATCTGTGTATATCTGTACCGCTTGCTCTGGAAAATATTATCTATCAGATCACAGGTACTATGCATTTTGTAAGGGGGAGAGCTATAGCTTCTAGCTCGACACCGTTCATGGTTTACGGGGGAGCTATTTTCTCTTAGCTCAGGCATCGTGTATGGGGGAGCTATGGAACTATGTTACAATCAACTGTGTCCAGGTATGAATATTGAAATATACTTATATTATTTTGTCAATTATCAATATGGGGGAGATTGTTGACACAAAGTCACAGTCAACCAAATATTGACTACATTGACCAAATAATATTTGTATTAATTCAATACGACACACGACGACTGCATTCAGTTCAAGACAGATGACAGCTCAGTCTCCGGCTCTCAGTGTGTTCTGGAGTCTGTATTTTATGATTTCATTGAGTCTAGATTTATGTACTCTGAGTCTTGCTGAGCTCTTGGAACTTAGTCTATAACCTACCCAAAATCCCAAGCTCCACTGAACCAAAAACTGCCCACTGGTCCCCTTAGAACCACTCTGTGCTCTGGAGACAGAGTTCGGGCCGAACTCTGCCTCCACACAGAGTTCGGGCCGAACTCTGTCCCCTAGAAATCAGGAACCCTAATTTTAGGGATAGCTGGTTGCTAGCTGTCCAACGGCCAAATTTTTGAATTTTCCTACCCGAATTCTGGCCGAATTCTGCCTATAAAAACACTATAAATAGGGCATGAATTCTCTTATTTCAATTCACTCAATCTTCTCTTCTCTTCTCTCTTATAAGCTCAATAAGCCATACCCTTCCCATCTACTAGCCACAAGCCTCCTAAGTCTCGAGTGCTCAGCATCTCTCAGTTAGGATTCTTGTGCAAGAGTTGAAGAAGTCGCTTGGACAATTCCAAGCAAATCGCCACTACGATCCTCTGTTAGAAGTTGACGTGCTCTTCTGAAGAAAAGGCACGGGTTGTAAACTACTATTTCACAAATAGTGGATTTAATCCTGAGCTAGAGTTCTCAGGCCTGGACTAGTCCTCCACGAGGGAAACTAGGTTAAAATCGCTGTGTTTGCGTATGCTCTTCTGCTCTTTATTTATTTTCCGCACTTTACTCTGATTATTGATTGTTGGTGAAAGAGTTATTTTTAATTGGCTATTTTTCTATATAAACTCTATTCACCCCCCTCTAGAGTTGCCAAACTGTTCTTCACCCTCCATATTGCCTGAACCCCATGCTTGGTCCTGTAGGCCCACAGGCGACCCTATGTTCGGGTGCCCCTCCTTCCTGCTAACTACGATGGCCCTAATCAGTCCAGGGTCGATATCCATCTCCATGCCACCAGTACCATGCTTTGCTATTATATCCTCCATATCATTGCCGCTGCGTATGCTCTCTCTATCCCCTTTGTCTTTCTTTCACCTATCTGAACTCCTTCCCCCTCCACCCGCTTTGTGCTCGCTCCCGCCTCCCATGGGACACTCCTTGGGCGGATGGCCAAAACAGTTGCATAAGCGACACGTTGGAGGTACCCATTCATACTCTACCCGTTTCCTAAACACTTCTCCTGTCTGCACCTCATACTCCAACTCCATTGGTAAATCATGTCCTGCAGTAATTTCCACGAAGATACACTCATATCCCAGTCTAATCCTATACGTAGTTGCCTCATCCGCTTTGATCATGATCCCTATCATACTGGCAAGCTTCATCATCATTGGGATACTCTAAATTCTGATCAGGAGTTCTAGAAAATGCACCCAGACCGACACTGAGTACAAGACCTCTCTCTCTCGTAATAATGATCTTCGTCCAAGCCTTCATAATGATCAACCTTCCAACGAACATCCAGGGGCCCCCTTATATGATTCTTTCCATATCTTCCTCCAGCAGAAATTGAACAAAGTAGAACCCATTATTCCAAGCGAAGAACTCTATACTTCCTTTGGGTTACCACAATCTATTCGCGAATGCACAGATCTGGCCGAAGAATGGACGGTTGTCCAGTACGTACAAGACAATCGTGTTGCTCTAATACTCTATAGTTTCCTCCACCTCTTCGTCTGTAAACAAGGCCCTCTCTCTATGGTCGACCTTCTTGGGAGCAATATACCTCATCTTCCCTTCTACATTGCATTGGGAAGGCCGAACACAATTCGCCAAAGATTTACTTCAGACATGTTCCGTATCAATCCTCATTCCTTTTTCTTCTGCCGATACTTGTCTTGTCCTCGATACCTCTTCGACCCCTCCTCTAGTTTCATCAAGCCTTTCTCATTGTCGTTGTTGTTGGGACCCATATGTTCCCTACTCCTGATTTTGTGTTCCGCAGCCCTTCCTTTCCCATAGGGGTTTCCCTAATCTATCTCTCTTGCACCTGACCACCAAGTTGGCTAGGTTCTCCTCCTCTCCGCAATAGCCGACCTATATTGCGCCATCCGCATCCAGTACTTTATTGATCCATCGGATTTCGCTCGCCATTATTTGTTGGTTTCCTTCTCCTTCTTACCGTCGTCCATCCCCCGTCAGCTGTCGCTGCTGGCCTGCCCGTCTCTACCATGTTGGCTGCACTCTCTTTCGCCCCATAGACACCGGGATCCCACGCCAGGCGCCCTAACCCTAATTTGCCTCCTCCAGCAGCCATTTTTTATTATGTGTGTGTCCATAATATATATATATATTTTTCTTAATATATATATATATATTTATATATATATATATATATATTTTTTTTCTTAATATATATATATATATATATATATATATATATGATAAAAAAATATTTATATATATATAAATATATTAAAAATATATATATAATGGCCTTTTCGTGAATCCCACAAACAAAGCATCATTCAAAGACTACCTAGTTATACAATTACATCGAATCATTGTTGGTGTTTCTCGGTATCATTACTATTCAATAAATTCATATGCGAAAACAACTTAGAACCGAATTTAATCGAAGGAGGCTCAAATGACGTAAAACCTAGCTCTAGTACCATTCTATCACGCCCTGATTCCATAGATCCAAAAGTTGACACTGGACATGATGTCGTATAAGTATAAATTGCACTTGTACAAGGCACAACAAACGCAATTAAGATATTTCTAAAAAAATGACATTACAGCAGAATTAAGCAAATAAATTAAAGTCACAACAAAATATATAAAATTCAAAATCTTTTATTCATATTTGCAGCTGAATACAAAAGCTCTTAATAACCAACTGAAACTTGTCAAACCTAGCTTACGTAGAACTTAATAACTTGGCATGCAACTCACTAGCACAAAAGATTTACAAAATTTCTTACAATATGCCCTTTATAACAGAAGACAGTATCTTTACAAGAAGAGCTTATGCATGCCCAATAATTTTTTTGATGCCTCAGAACTGCCAAGCTTCTCTCCGCACCCATGGAGGCACATCGAGATGTGGGTCAGTATATTGTCGTGTACTAGTAATGGTGGTAATCCAACTCACCAAAAATCAATACAATAATCATGTGATAAAGCATTATTAATAGTGATCATGCAATTTCTTGTCTTGGGGTTAATTAATAATTCATATATGATAGGATGATAAAATAATATTATAACTTTCACCATTCGGTGATTCTTACCCACTATCGTTTATCCTTCCCTGTAAAAGTGTAATAATTTATTCTACCTACATAAGACATCATTAGCTATGCTACCTATTTATATGAAGGTCCCAAATTTTGATGCTAGTATGTCAGTACCATCCTTGATCCTTTCAATGACGAGTACAATCCATGGCCTCGGAGTATCGTTCGAGGAACTAAACCTTATGCATAAGTTGTCCTTAACCATGCATGTATTTGTAATTTAGCTGTAATGAAAACATATCATGCAAGACAATAAAAAACTTAAGTAAATATGCCACATTCTCTGGGGCCATAGCTTGTAAAACCAAATGCCAAATCTAGCGACTTGCTAACAACCCAAATCCACGGACTTACCATATGTGTTACCATATTTGTTTTGGGCCATAGCTCGTCATACTCTCTGCCCATTCCAGGGACTTATCATAAATGAGGACGCAACTGTCCCAATTTTTCTTACAACAAAAATCAGCATTCTTTACAACAGATTAAAAGCAATATGATTAATTACCTTCCATTATCTTTTATGAATTTATTGCTACGTATAGCAACAACATAAGCAATCATAAACATAATCATTTTATTGAGGGTGAAGATAAAGGAGTGAAGGACCAACGCCACCCACATTTATCTAAATTGACTTCCCATCACGATCATATACCTTTCTGAATAATTTCTCTACATAAATCCAAGCCCAACAGGGCTTCTTTGATCCAACCATCTAGCATAACTCACCGTATGGAGTAGGGTATTACACGTATTCCTTTAATAAAACATAGTAATGTAATAGTCACTCTATTACATTACAAACTCAAATATTATTACAAACTCAATTCCATTATGATGATATGTATATTACAATAAACCAAACAGGTCCTAACTTTTATTACTTTAGTTAATAGGCTTCAACCTTCTGACTTGATTGTTAGAGAGGTCTCTATAAAGGAACCTCCAACTTAGCAAATTCTTTGTACAGATGGCAAAGGAGGGTAGTTTTGGCTCTACAAGTTGAGTGAAATGTGTTTGTGTTGGGTAGGGTTTCCAAGCTATGTGGAGAATACCCCAGAGTGCGATGGGCGCCATCAGTGTGTCAGAGAAGCTCAGGGAGTCGAAGGCGATAATAATGACATGTTTGTGCACGTATCAGACTCATATTGGAAACATATATCAGCACCAAATATATTGTCAGAATACTACCGTTAGTGCATCATTAGTACACTGGTGATGCATCATTTTGTTCCATAAAGGTTCTAAATCAAAGTAGCAAATATTTAGTATATTGTCGATATACCGCTGGTATACTAGTATCGATGTTGAAGGCCAAATTCGGGTGTTTTATAAGCACTGTTGGATTGTGATGAACGATCCAAATCTTTAAAAGATTGAGGTACTATTAATAGAGTTTACTACCCTAATCACTACAAGAAAATGAATGTTCTACGACATAAGCAATATGTAGCACAAAGATATATTTGTGTCGCAAAAGCTTTTCTACGACAACCATGCCATGTCGCACATGTGTTGCCATAGCCTTGTCTAGGAAATTATTTTGTGACCCGAACACATGTCGCAAAAACTTTTCACTTTCGACGATAGGTCGTATTTTTTATAATAAAAACTTTTGTCAACATTTGTCTTGTGTGTTGCAGAAAGGTGATACATTGACAACATAATACATGTCCGAAAGAAGACACCTCGCCAAATATAAAAATACTTCCAACTAGACAAATTGATGTCATGAAAGCTAATGTTTCCAAATATAATACTTCATACTACCCAATTTGATGTCCCGGAAGCTAATGTCTATTTTTACATTAATTTCTCATAAGAAATAAAATTTTTTTCGCATATATTTTAAAAATAGATATAAAAACTTACTTTGAAAATTACGTATAAATATTAAAATTTGTATTTAAAGAACTTAAGAATAAATAGCAACAAGTTGTCGAACACGACATGATATCCAATAAATTGTCTTCAAACATCTCTTCATAAAATAATCCAATAATGTAAAAATATTAACAACTTCAAGTAATACATTCAAGGAGAAACCTATTGTATTCCACAAAAATATTGTAGTCCAGCTAAACAACCATAATGTAAATAAAAACACATTAATTCAATCTATTCCCAAAAAATAGCCAACAATAGTTTATCTTTTCGTTGCATACATTAGTTTATCCAACATAATGATAGATATCGTGATGTGAATGTATTCCCAAAAATTTGACTTGTTGTCCATGTGATCCTGCAAACAAAAACTAAAAAATGTAAGTAAAACAAAATATAAGCTAAACTAATGACAGTATATATAAAGAAAAAAAATATGAACACAAATGTATTGTATTTTGTTTCACACACATAAAAAACTTAGTAAAAAAATGTGTCGACAAGATGAAAGGTACTGACATGTACCAAGCTGAAAGGAATACCATTGTAGAGTAATTCAATTATTTTAAAAAATACTGAGTAGTAGAGGAAAGGATAAATGCAATGAAGAATCCAAGCAAAAAAATATGTCACCAAGGTTACCTATCTTGATATGTGTCCAACAATGGCAAATGATCTATTTGAAGAATCCAAGCAAAAAAAAAGACAATCAAACAAAAGTTGCATCGCCGGTTTCAACCACTTGTGTTAACTACTACGACCATACGGCCTTTATCAAGTATTAAATCATAAGTACATAATATAAGAAAACAAATTTCCTAAGTAACATATCTAATGGTAAAAAAATTTCATTTAATTTATATATTTTCAATGTCGTTGGTTTTGAGGAGACCATGGTCGGGCAGGATCCAAGGGCGAATTAAACACGAAGAGAAAAAAGAAACATAACATGACTACGAAAGGAAAGAAAGCAATATTGATGTATACCAAGCAGTATTCTAAAATTAAACCCTAATATGACTATCATAATGAACCCCCATATAATAGAGACGGGTTATAATCATTGAAGCAGAGGCAATTATGTTCTCATCCCTACGAATGCGGCATGTGGATGTCTATACATGTAAAAAAAACTTTTGGAGACATAATAGACCCTATGTCATGAAAACATGTTGCTAAAAATGCAATTTCTTATAGTGAATCCATATTAGATAATCAAAATGATAGACTTTTCTCGAGGTTGAAATTTTCAAGGAGAGGAAGAGAGATTTAGAGTTTCGGGGGTTGATTTGAAAAATAAAACATCGCTTTGAAGAGTTCTACAATGGTTTTTCCTTGTCATCTTGTCTTAAGTAATCTTATTTATACTAATGGTAATCTATTACCATCTAGTTGAATTATTGTGGTGATCTATGTGGATCAGTGGAGAAATTTGTAAAGAGTCAATGAATCTCTTATTATAATAGTGGAGGTTTTTTTTGGGTTAGACTCCGATCGTCCTATAGTTTTTTCTATCAGGGCTTTTCTTGTAAAAGTTGTGGGTTTGTTGTAATTTTCTAGATTTTGGCATATTTGTTTCGTGTGATTTTCTTCAATTACCACCAAGTCCTATCAGTTTGGAAGAACGATATTCGCGTTTCATTTCCAAAAGAATGGTATCAGATTAGTGGTTGTAATATATCAAAAGGTAATATAAAAGTGAGTAGAAAAGATGGATATGAAGCCAGTACGCATAATATATCTAAGAGAAAATTTGAGTCGCACCCTACTTTATTGCTCATATTTCAAGGTGCACCCCTCTGCTTTACCTTAATGTAAGTTAACCCCCACATTTTACGGATTCCGTCCAAAACTGTCGGTCAACGCATTTAACCAAATTTTTAGGACAAAAACCCCTGGCCTTGTGGAGGAGCACAGAGGAGTGCCCTGGGGGAGCAAGGACGATGCCATGGGGGAGCATGGGCGGTGCCATGGGGAAGCAGGAGCGACGCCAGAGGGGAGCAGGGGCGCAGGGGCGCAGGGGAGGAGTGCGTAGCCATGGGGGTACGGGGGAGAGGGGCGGCACCGTGGACGAGCGAGGGAGCGGAGGCGGCGAGGGGTGAAGTTGGTGTTGTGGTAATGGTGGTTTTGGTGGTGGTGGTGGTGAAGGTGGTGAAAGTAGGGATGTTGGTGTTTGTGTTGGTGTTGGTGTTGGTGTTGGTAAAGGTGATGGGGGTGGTGGTGGTGAAGGTTGTGGTAGTAAAGGTGGTTATGGTGGTGAAGGTGGTGAAAATGGTGGTGGTGATGGTGTTGGTACTGATAAAGTTGGTGGTTGTCACGACCCGCACCCACTGTGAGGGTACGAGTACGTAACAGCGCCCAGCCTACGCTGCAGTGTCGGCGGTAGAACGTTGTTCTAGGTCATGAACTATAACTAACTAACATGAAATACTCTCCATAAAGAGGCTAGCACAGAGGTACAACTCAATCACAATCTAGAGATAGAATATGGCACGATGAAATAGATAAGAGAATCCTCAACTGAGGTATAACAGAAATGAAATAACAAGTCTCAACATCTACCAGTCTCCACAACTCTAAAATATACAACTTTAGAAATAAGACAACAACAAAACATGAAAAGAAAGAACAGTCTAATCTATCTACACTATGAAAGGTGTCGTCCTTAGTAGTTACCTGAACCTCCCCAGGGGTCCAGGTCGCAAGTGTCATCTAGGCAAGCTCCAAGGTAAGGGGTGCAAGGTTCCTCATCATCCTCTGTAAAATTTTTAACAGGTCCAGTCAGGACGGGAGCGAGCACAATACATCTCACGCAGATCATAACAGGTTAGAGAATATAAACATGCAAGAGAGTACGATACATGAAACTGAAAGAAAATACATGATGTAAACAAGAAGAGAACTGTAATAGAAATATCTACTATAAGTAGAGAGCTACCAGTGACTAGTGATTTAGAGTACAAAGTCGACATATGAACAGCTTGATTTGCACATGGCTATACTAAAGAGGCGTACATGGCTATACTACTTTAGAATTGCTCACATGACTATTTATACTCCCCCATACCCCAATCAATACACAAGGATCCAAACAAGTTATGTTACGTACATGGTTTTCATATGAAGCCCATAAATGGGTGGACATGAAGTATACATGAGAGCTCATACATGAGTGCACATGAAGTTCACATGGGGGCCCATAAATGGGTGCACATGAAATTCACATGAAGGCTCATAAATGAGTGAACATGCAATATAGGTTATACATGAGATACATGGGAAACATAACCGATTCATGAGAGCACATGAGAGTACACGAGCATGCATGAACGAACATGAAGTACATGAGAAACATGAATAACATGAGAGCGAGGAATACATGATGTACACGAAATACATGACATAATGTATCCGATGCTCCCGAGGGAGATAACATCTCAATGTAGGGATCCATATAGTACCAATCCGTGATAATATCGTGACAGCATCAAATAAGGTAAACTAGAGCAGGAATATAATTCTAAGCAAGTTATAAAATGATCAGAGAATGTACTCGCGTGGTATCTGAATAGCTGTGAAAATGTACTGTCCGAGATGAGGTACCTGGCTCCTAGTTAGAGCAACACAAGTTAAGATGTATACACGGAATGGTAAATGAAATGTATAATGCATCTGCATGCTGTCTAGGTCAAACTAGACTAAAGTCAATACTGGGTCAACTCCAGTCAACTATACTAGTCAAGGCTAGGTCAACTAGGTCAAACTTAACCCAAACAAGTCTAATAAGTCTCACTAGGCCTAACCAAGCCTAGGCTAACAACCAAGCACACTCACAAGTCACAGAGAACACACATACCATATCTAGAAGTATATATTCATCTATGCATTCATATTTCACACATACATGCTTGCAGTTATTTGGATATAATCATGCATATAACATTGTATCTACCTTGCATCATACACTTTTCATTACACCATGTTCCATTGCAATCTATTGCCTATATGTATATATTCATCACAATATATGCATATATGAAGGCAGCTACCTTTCATTCATATTTCATATATACATAGATACATACATTTATGCATTCATACATAGATATATATAGGTACATAGATATATACATAGACACATACCCACATAGATATATAGATAGGTTTATACATAGATATATATCTATATACATATATATATAGATAGATAGATAGATACATAGAGAGGTACATACATACATATTTACATAGATATAGGGAGAGGGTTAAGGGGCTGAAATGGGTGTAAATGGGACTGGAATTGGCAGCCATATAGGCTTATATAGGACAACCATCATGGCTTGTTAAGGGGCATGAATGGGGCATGCTTAGGTGGTTTGTTAGGACTGAAATGAAGGGCTGTCATTGGGGTAGTTTGAAAGGCTAATGTGGGCTTGAATGGGGACTAACATAGGGGACTGAACAGGACTGGTAATGGAGGTTAAATATGAAAGGCCATTCAATCTCAGGTTTAGTGAAATGTGAGTGTGTGTAGATGAGAGGGTGGGTGTGTGTGGATGAGTGAAACATGTATCAGTGAAATGTTTGTGAGTGAATAAGGTGGCATGTGTTCCTGTGTGTGAGGGTTATGTAGAGCATGTGTGTGTTTGTGATGATACATAGTGTCTCTTGTTTGAGAAAACAGGGAATGTGTGGATAACAGGAAAGGGTATGGGTGCATGAAATTCAGGAATTCAATGCCAATAATCAAATTGTGATATACAAACCTATAATCAAATCTTATTTCAGTTTTGAACCCAATATTCAATCCCAGTTAATATCAAAATAACATATTAAGTTAACTTATCAGTTGAGATCTCATTCAAGTACCATTGTACAAACACTTATGTATATATTTACCTACATATATACAAATCCTAAAAACCAAAACCAAAAATCAGTTTTACAAAAGAATCTTAGTTTTTATACAGAGTGACAGTGTCTATTCTTCTATACAGGAGAATAACAGGGTGTGGTGAATGATGTGAACCAATATGTGTGGCATGTATGTGAGTGTTGTGAAGAGTACAATGTGAGTGAAAACACAAAGTAAATTCCCAGTTTCAGTTTTTCTGAAACCATGACGAAGAGCCCCAATCCAAATACAAAAACCCAAATCAGTGATTTTCTTTTCCCCACACCAACACAACTAATCATTCACCTATCAATACACATGTATGTGAGCCAATTAGCCATTCCACATCACAAAAATAAGAAAAAGAAATGAAATCGAATTCAGAAAAACACCTTCAGCCTATGGTATCAGTCGAGTATCAGGGTTCAACAGGGAATTCGAAAATTTGAATTCAAAAACACATCTAATTAACAAACAAGGGTTGGTAAATGATGACATACACGTGAGGGTACATGAGAATGCATTCGTGTCCCAGAACTGGACACGAATTGTGTCCAAACCATCAAATGAACTGTGTCTGAAAACAGTGCAACCTGGGCCTCGTGCAGCCGTGTCGAGCATTCGTGCTCTCGATACAAGGCGACACGTGTCTCCTGCTTGTGCACAGGGGTTCGCCTAGGCTACGGCTAAGTACCTAGGGTCCTGCATCGCGTCCACAATACGCCGTATCCGCGTTCTAGGGCCGTATCCGAACCCTCGACTGAACGCACACAGCACAGTATAAATCGGGTTCGATTGGGATTTCTCCCAATCCACTCGATAACTTCTCCTTAAACTTTATACGTGTCATGTCAGTCATGTGTCCAAGGTGTCCAGCAAGTATTGTGTCCAAATGTGTCGTGTACGGTGCACACGACGTATCCAACAGCAGGGCTGCTGCACGCGGCATCATGCTGCGTGTCCGTATCGATTTTCGACACGAAAATAGTACGGATTCGTGCTCAGAGCTTGTGGTTCGTGTTCCAGACATAAAGGGCTACAAGACTGTTCAATTAGTTTTCGAAAATATATGGATTCAATCCACTCAAGTATTTCATCAAATACCTAGATTCTAGGACTGATATGTGTCCGATACGGACACGAAATGAACACGACTCGACACAAATCCACTACCTACGGCTAGGGGACACCTAGGGCTTCCTATTCATGCAAAGAAATCGAAAATCTATGGAAGGAATAGGAAGTTACCTATATGTGCAATTTGCATGAAAAAGCTTCAAAAGGGGGGTTGTTCTTCTTGCTAGCTAGCTCCTCCAAATTGCTCTCCAACTGGGATTGGCCTCCATGAACAATAGAAAAATAGGATTTAGGTCACCATGGAAGAAGTTTGAATGAAAAAGGAATTATATTGATCAAAATATGGAAGGGTTTCTAAAGGGACAAACCTTGTTCTTGAAAGAGAGAGAATGAACAAGGAGGCAATGATTTGGGAGGGATTAAATAGGCTCACCTAGGGTTTTGGGCTGGCCATTCTTGGGTTTTGTGACCCCATCCAATGGTCACCCTCATATCATGTCTAATCGATGGCTAGGATGGAACCTAGGTTTTAATGCTAGTCTCAACTAACTAAAACTAGCTAGTCTAACTTGGTCATTCTAACCAATGACTAGTCATGACTAGTCCAAGCTAACTAACCCTAGTCTAGGCCATGTCTAATCTGGGTTAGGGCTAAACTTCTAGGTTAAGGACTAACATAAAACACAGTAATATTTAATTAATATTAAATTCACAAAATTTCACAGAAATTCTCATAAATCATAATAAATTCAAATAAATCCTAAAATGACCAAAATACCCCTCTAGGCTAAAATGTACTAATTAAACATCCTAATCAAATGGCTAGGCTCTAGGACAGACAGTCTCTACGGTTACAATAGCCAAACACCAAAATCATAAGTCATGATTTAAATAGTTTTAAAATGATTAAAAATTACTAAAATTTTTATTAAAATTTAAATACCATAATTAAATAAATTAAAATACAAAATTTCAAAATTACCCTTATTTTAGAAACTGGGTGTTACAAGTCTACCCACCTTAGAAAAATTTTGTCCTCGAAATTAAAATGGTAGTAGTCCTTCTAGGTCAAACACCCCACAATCAAAGTCTCAAACATACCATCAGATAATCATATGCGTCTGTCCAAAATCATGATACTCAGAATCTTCATCGTGCTAGTGAGCAAAGCTATGATAATCACAGAGTCCTCGACTAAGGCACATACCACTAGAATTATGGTATTTAAAATTTTCGCATTGCCGTATGCTTGGCTGCAAAAACCTTAAATTCCCACACACAAGAAATACGTCCTAAATCTGACTATATGTCCTTACTATGCCAGCTAACACGACTATCGAAGATTCTAGATTCCATAACTGGATGACCTAGCCCATATGATTCATCTCAGAAGAAAAATCAACATAACACAAGAACAACAGGACAAAATTGATAACTCAACAAAGAACAGAGGGAATCAAATTTCAAGGCAGTTATAAGAGGCAATTGCGGAAATAAAATCAAAAGAACGGAACCTGCAACTAGATCTCCAACGGCCTGAGCATCCTTGACTGTCCTGGCAAAAGCTCGCTCCTGCTGGCCTCCCCTGGCCTGCTGCTGATGTTGTATGTACCTCTGCTGCTGAGTCAGTAAGGGTAATCCCCTCTGCTGGTCTACCGGAGCCCTAGCTCCTGCTCCCTGAACTGTTTGTCACGATGACACGGGACACTCTCTTAGACAATGATCGGATCCTCCGCAAAGCAAACATCTGCCCAGCCTCTTTCGGCATTCGCCCCAACTATGCCCTGGTCTCTTACAGAAGGGGAAAATAATGACAACCTGCTGTTCCGGGGCCTGTTGCTGCCTCTGTGGCTGCTGTGCCTGCTGAAAGGGTACACGGTCCTGAAACTGCCGCTGCTGAAGGTAGACCCTCGGCTGCTGGTACTGCTGCTGAAACTGTAGGGGTAGCATCTGCTGTGGATACTGCGGCTGAATCTGCAAACGGGGCATCTGCTGCTGAAACTGTATGTGGGGCCTCTTAGCCGGGCCCGTACTGCCACTAGCTCCCTTAGTATCTCGCATCCTCTTCTCCTTCAGTCCAAGATCATCCTCCGCTGTCATGGCTCCTACCAGAATCTGCTCGAAAGTGGCGTCACGGTCGCTCTTGGTATATGACTTGATCTCCCTGATCAAACCCCTGCTGAACCTTCTCGCCTTCCCGACCTCGGTAAGATCCTCAACGAACCTGCTCAAACGGCTGAACTCTCCAGCGTACTCCTCAACGGTTTGGTTCTCCTGAACCAAACTCTCGAACTGCGCCTCCAAAGCACGAAGTGCTGTGTCGAGAAAGAATTTCTCCTTGAATAGTTTCTTGAACGCTGCCCAGGTCTAACCGGCTGTACCAACCCTCGGGTCCGTCTGGTACCAGGTACGGGCCAAGTCCTGCATCTGACTGGCGGCTACCTCGATCTGTAATCCTGCTGGTATCTGTACCAATCAAAATATCTTCTCAATATGCTCTATCCAATCGTCAGCGTATATGATGCCCTCTGTACCCTTAAAGTCTCGGGGTCCCATTTTCTTAAAAGATTGGATGTCTGGAGTCCTCGGCTGATACGGCTGCATCTGACCTCCCTGTGGCTGAGCAGCCACCAGCTCTACTGTCGTCCTGACCAACTGGTGAGTATCCTGTATGCTCTGTCGGATATCAGTAGACTGGCTCTGCTGCATCTGCTGTTGAGACTCCAAGAATTGCTAGAAAAGGCCAAACATCTGAGCCGCATCTACTGTCCCTGAAGGTAACTGTTTCTGATACGTATCTGGAATGACGGGGGAAGACCTCCGGACAGGTGGAGGCGCACTCCCAAAAGCTGCAGATGCTTCTATATGAGCAGAAATAGGGGTGTTGTGGTCCCAGCGTCCACAATCGGGTGAGGGGGTGGTAGGCCTCTCACCCGCGTCTGCTAAGCCAGAGCGATGCGATCGTGTCTCGATCACCATCCTGGAGACAGATCAAACAAGGAATCAATACTGAGATAGAAACGATAATTCAAGGGAGGACAGTTATTCAAGGAAGTATCAGGAATTTAGATGGTAGGAATCCATTTAAGAGTTTTTTTCCTAATGTGATTGAGTACCTCAAAATAATCCTAATCCTACTGCAGGCTGTAGTGGTACTCTAGTTCGAATACCACTACACAAACTCGACCTGCATGGGCCACCACTAAAAACGTGTCACGACCCGCACCCACTGTGAGGGTACGAGTACGTAACATCGCCTAGCCTACGCCGCAGTGTCGGCGGTAGAACGCTGTTCTAGGTCATGAACTATAACTAACTAACATAAAATACTCTCCATAAGAAGGCCATCACAGAGGTACAACTCAATCATAATCTAGAGATAGAATATGGCACGATAAAATAGATAAGAGAATCATCAACTGAGGTACAACAGAAATGAAATAACAAGTCTCAACATCTACCAGTCTCCACAACTCTAAAATATACAACTCTGGAAATAAGACAACAGCTAAACATGAAAAGAAAGAACAGTCTAAGCTATCTATACTATACAAGGTGTCGTCCTCAGCAACTGCCTGAACCTTTCCAGGGGTCCAGGTCGTGAGTGACATCTAGGCAAGCTCCAAGGTAAGGGGTGCAGGGTTCCTCATCATCCTCTGTAAAATTTTCAACAGGTCCATTCAGGATGGGAGCGAGCACAATACATCTCACGCAGATCATAATAGGTTAGAGAATATAAACATGCAAGAGAGTACGATACATGAAACTGAAAGAAAATACATGATGTAAACAGGAAGAGAACTGTAATAGAAATATCTGCTATAAGTAGAGAGCTACCAGTAACTAGTGATTTAGAGTACAAAGTCGACATGTGAACGGCTTAATTTGTACATGGCTATACTAAAGAGGCGTACATGGCTATACTACTTTGGAATTGTTCACATGACTATTTATACTCCCCCATACCCCAATCAATACACAAGGATCCAAACAACTTATGTTACGTATATGGTTTTCATATGAAGCCCATAAATGGGTGCACATGAAGTATACATGAGAGCTCATACATGAGTGCACATGAAGTTCACATGGGGGCCCATAAATGGGTGCACATGAAATTCACATGAAAGCTCATAAATGAGTGCACATGCAATATAGGTTATATATGAGATACATGGGAAACATGACCGATTCATGAGAGCACATGAGAGTACACGACCAAGCATGAACGAGCATGAAGCACATGAGAAACATAAATAACATGAGAGCGAGGAATACATGATGTACACGAAACACATGACATAATGTATCTGATTCTCCCGAGGGGGATAACATCTCAATGTAGGGATCCATATAGTACCAATCCGTGATAATATCGTGACAGCATCAAATAAGGTAAACTAGAGCAGAAATATAATTCTAAGCAAGTTATGAAATGATCAGAGAATGTACTCGCCTGGTATCTGAATAGCTGTGAAAATGTACTGCCCGAGATGTGGTACCTGGCTCCTAGTTAGAGCAACACAAGTCAAGATGTATACACGGGATGGTAAATGAAATGTACAATGCATCTGCATGCTGTCTAGGTCAAACTAGACTAAAGTCAACACTGGGTCAACTCCAGTCAACTTTACTAGTCAAGGCTAGGTCAACTAGGTCAAACTTAACCCAAACAAGTCTAATAAGTCTCACTAGGCCTAACCAAGCCTAGGCTAACAACCAAGCACACTCACAAGTCACAGAGAACACACATACCATATCTAGAAGTATATATTCTTCTATGCATTCATATTTCACACATACATGCTTGCAGTTATTTAGATATAATCATGCATATAACATTGTATCTATCTTGCATCATACACATTTCATTACACCATGTTCCATTGCAATCTATTGCCTATAATCATATATTCATCACAATATATGCATATATGAAGGCAGCTACCTTTCATTCATATTTTATATATACATACATTTATGCATTCATACATAGATATATATAGGTACATAGATATATACATAGACACATACCCACATAGATATATAGATAGGTTTATATATAGATGTATATCTATATACATATATATATATAGATAGATAGATACATAGAGAGGTACATACATACATATTTACATAGATATAGGGAGAGGGTTAAGGGGCTGAAATGGGTGTAAATGGGACTGAAATTGGCAGCCATATAGGCTTATATAGGACAGCCATCATGGCTTGTTAAGGGGCATGAATAGGGCATGCTTAGGTGGTGTGTTAGGACTGAAATGAAGGGCTGTCATTGGGGTGGTTTGAAAGGCTAATGTGTGCTGGAATGGGGACTAACATAGGGGACTGAATAGGGCTGGTAATGGACAGGTTCAATATGAAAGGCCATTCAATCTCAGGTTTAGTGAAATGTGAGTGTGTGTAGATGAGAGGGTAGGTGTGTGTGGATGAGTGAAACATGTATCAGTGAAATGTTTGTGAGTGAATAAGGTGGCATGTGTTCCTGTGTGTGTGAGGGTTATGTAGAGCATATGTGTGTGTGTGATGATACATAGTGTCTCTGGTTTGAGAAAACAGGGAATGTGTGGATAACAGGAAAGGGTATGGGTGCATGAAATTCAGGAATTCAATGCCAATAATCAAATTGTGATATACAAACCTATAATCAAAATCTCATTTCAGTTTTGAACCCAATATTCAATCCCAGTTAATATCAAAAGAACATATTAAGTTAACTTATCAGTTGAGATCTCATTCAAGTACCATTGTATAAACACTTATGTATATATTTACCTACATACATACAAATCCTAAAAACCAAAACCAAAAATCTGTTTTACAAAAGAATCTCAATCTTTATACAGAGTGACAGTGTCTATTCTTGTGTACAGGAGAATAACAGGGTGTGGTGAGTGATGTGAACCAATATGTGTGACATGTATGTGAGTGTTGTGAAGAGTACAATGTGAGTGAAAACAGAAAGTAAATTCCCAATTTCAGTTTTTCTGAAACCATGACGAAGAGCCCCATTCCAAATGCAAAAACCCAAATCAGTAATTTCTTTTTCCCCACACAAACATAACTACTCATTCACCTATCAATACACATGTATGTGAGCCAATTAGCCATTCCACATCACAAAAACAGAAAAAAGAAATGAAATCGAATTCAAAAAAACACCTTCAGCCTATGGTATCAGTCGAGTATCAGGGTTCAACAGGGAATTCGAAAATTCGAATTCGAAAACACATCTAATTAACAAACAAGGGTTGGTAAATGATGAATACACGTGAGGGTACATGAGAGTGCATTCGTGTCCCAGAACTGGACACGAATCGTGTCCAAACCATCAAATAAACTGTGTCTGAAAACAGTACAACCTGGGCCTCGTACAGCCGTGTCGAGCATTCTTGCTCTCGACACAAGGCGACACGTGTCTCTTGCTTGTGCACAGGGGTTCGCCTAGGGTAGGGCTAAGTACCTAGGGTCTTGCACCGTGTCCACAACACGCCGTGTCCGCGTTCTAGGGCCGTATCCGAACCCTCGAATGAACGCGCACAACACAGTGTAAATCGGGTTCGATTGGGATTTCTCCCAATCCACTCGATAACTTCTCCTCAAACTTCATACGTATCATGTCAGTCATGTGTCCAAGGTGTCCAGCAAGTATTGTGTCCAAATGTGTCGTGTACAGTGCACACGACGTGTCCAACAGCAGGGCAGCCGCATGCGGCGTCGTGCTGCATGTCCGTATCGATTTTCGACATAAAAATAGTACGAATTCGTGCTCAGAGCTTATGGTTCGTGATCCAGACATAAAGGGCTACAAGACTGTTCAATTAGTTTTCAAAAATATATGGATTCAATCCACTCAAGCATTTCATCAAACATCTAGATTTTAGGACTGATATGTGTCTGATACGGACACGAAATGAACACGACTCGACAAAAATCCAATACCTACGGCTAGGGGACACCTAGGGCTTCCTATTCATACAAAGAAATCGAAAATCTATGGAAGGAATAGGAAGTTACCTATATGTGCAATTTGTATGAAAAAGCTTCAAAAGGGGGGGTTGTTCTTCTTGCTAGCTAGCTCCTGCAAATTGCTCTCCAACTGGGATTGGCCTCCATGAATAGTAGGAAAATAGGATTTAGGTCACCATGGAAGAAGTTTGAATGAAAAAGGAATTATATTGATCAAAATAGGGAAGGGTTTCTAAAGGGACAAACCTTGTTCTTGAAAGAGAGAGAATGAACAAGGAGGCAATGATTTGGGAGGGATTAAATAGGCTCACCTAGGGTTTTGGGTTGGACATTCTTGGGTTTTGGGACCCCATCCAATGGTCACCCTCACATCATGTCAAATCGATGGCTAGGATGGAACCTAGGTTTCAATGCTAGTCTCAACTAACTAAAACTAGCTAGTCTAACTTGGTCATTCTAACCAATGACTAGTCATGACTAGTCCAAGATAACTAACCCTAGTCTAGGCCATGTCTAATCTGGGTTAGGGCTAAACTTCTAGGTTAAGGACTAACATAACACACAGCAATATTTAATTAATATTAAATTCACAGAAATTCATAGAAATTCCCATAAATCATAATAAATTCAAATAAATCCTAAAATGACCAAAATACCCTCAAGGCTAAAATGTACTAATTAAACATCCTAATCACATGGCTAGGCTCTAGGACAGACAGTCTCTACGGTTACACTAGCCAAACACCAAAATCATAAGTCATGATTTAAATAGTTTTAAAATGATTAAAAAACACTAAATTTTTTATTAAAATTTAAATACCATAATTAAATAAATTAAAATACAAAATTTCAAAATTATCCTCATTTTAGAAACTGGGTGTTACAGTGGTGGTGGTGGTGAAAGTGGTGGTGGTGATGGTGATGTTGGTGGTGGTGAAGGTGGTGGTGGTGGTAAAGGTGGTGGTGATATTGGTGGTGCTGATGGAAGAGGGCTGAGCGAAGCGGGGGAGGGGGCCGAGCACGAATTCGGAGACAAGGGGCTACTGTGAAGAAGAAGAAGAAGAAGAGGGTAATCTCGTCCTAAAATTTTGGTCAAACATATTGACCATTGGTCTTGGACAAAATTTATAAAATGTGGGGGGTAACTTATATTAAGGTAAAGCAATTTGGTGCACCTTGAAATATGACCAATAAAGAAGGATGCGACTCAAATTTTCTCTAAATCTAAATAGTTCTAGCTATTACTATCGACAGAGCAAGATGAAAGATTTGTTGTTCGTCAAGATGTTGCATGTTTCGGTATTTGGTTCCGAGAAGATCAGTAAGAAATCCGACGAGGACTGAAATTTTGAGCATATAAAGGTGTATAGGTATATGAGAGTTCATGGGTGAGGATGCGTATAATCATATTACCAATATTGGTCATGCAAAGACGTTGTGGGACACGCTGGAATCCTTATATGCAAGGAAGACCGAGGTAAATAAATTCCTGATCCAACAGAAGATGGGTCTTAGGTACACGGATTTTCCAATTATAGATCTTTTAAGTGAGTTCTAGGGCGTGGTTGACCAGCTATCCTCTATGGGAGTAAAGTTCGATGATGATGTACATTAAATTTTATTAGTTTGTACTTTGTAAGGCTCGTTAGAGACCGTCGAGTGTCTGTTATAGCTTTTGCTTTCGAGGCGTCGTTAGTCTGGAGTTTATAAAGAGTGGGGTATTAAATAAAGAGATGTAGAGAAAATCTCAAGGCACTTCATCTACATCTCATTTAGAGGCGCTTATTTCAGAGAGCCGGGACAGGAGTAAAATCAAGGATCGGGAAGGTGGCAGGGACAAGAGCAGAAGGAAGTCCAAGAGTCGGTACGAGGACTTTGAAAATTACCATTGTGGCAGGAAGGGCTACATCAGGTAGAATTATTTTTCTTAGAAGGGAGAGAATAAGGGCTACAGGGGAAAGCAAAGTGATAACATTATAACGATTGTCTCAGCAAATGGAGGTGATGTCATTATTATGGGTGATGAGGTTATCATAAACCTAGCCTGCGATTACAATTTTTGGTTGGTGGACTCAGGGGCTTCGATGCATGTACCTCACAACAGGACATTATTTTCCAGATGTACGATATGAGACTATGGAGTGTTGAAGATGGGTAACGAAAATATGTCAAAGGTTGTGGCTATAAGAGATGTGCATTTGAAGACTAATAAGGGAGCAACTCTTGTTGTAAAAGATGTTCGTCATGACCCCGATATCTATTTCAACATGGTGTTGGTTGAAAGGTTGGGTGATGAAGGATTCTTTAATCTCTTTAGAGATGATCAGTAGAAGCTTTCTAGAGGTTTGTTGGTGATTGCCAGAGGAAGCAAAAAAATTGTTATCTACTATATGAAAGGGAGTGCACGAAGGTATAAGAGGTAAAAGTAGTCAGTGATGAAAATACCAAGTTGTGGTACAGGCGGCTGAACTATATCAATAAGAAAAAAATGAACTACTTGTTGAGCATGAAGGTGATTTCATGGCTGAAGTCAACTATATTGGAGTGATGCATGTACTACATGGATGGGAAATAGATGGATGGGAAGTAGCACAGGTTATCCTTCCAAAGTCACAAATCTTCAAGAAGCTGATATTGTTCGAGTTGATTCACTCAGATGTTTGCAGTCCGATAATTGTACAATCGATTGTTTATTTTATAACTTTTATCATGATTATTCCAGGAAAGTTTGGATCTATGCTATAAAAACCACGGATCATGTGCTTCCTATGTAATCCCCCCTAATTTAAATTAAATAATTGAAATTATCGAGAATTTATTTTAAATTTTTGTATACATATGTATATATTGTATGTACACTTATTTATATGCATATATTAATGTATATTGATATAACTAGTTACATTATATATAGGAATTTTGTGTAGCAGAGATCATATTTGAATCATATAATAATTTTTTGAGATATTATTGAATATTTAAATATTTTCTTATTTGAACAAAACTTAAAAAATAAAAGATAAACCCCTATCATATACTAATTAAATAAGATATACACATCTTAATCATTAATATAAACATATATACATATTATCCAACCCTTCTTAAAAACCATGCATCCCTTCGCTTTTCCGTCCAAAAGTAGTCCCAAATTTTGCCTAAAAAACAACCTTATTTCTATAAACCATTTTGAGTATCTATTTCCGAACTATGATCATGTCTCGCTTTTTCGAAATTATGGGAGATTCCGAACTCGTTTTAGCGATTGGTTTAATTTTTTAAAAATCTGTCATTGAGATCAATAATATACTAAAATTTTAGAATTACATAAATGATTTTAATATTTTAATTAATTTATAAAACTTCTAAATGACTAGTAGACAATCATAATTGTAATCTATAAAATGTAAAATCAATATCACCTATTTGAATCTAGATTCGTGTGAACCGTTTTTTTCAACATTCTCGTAGCTCCGAAATATAGATGTTTATGTGCTCAAATTTTTGTTTTGTGTCGGTTGACTTTTTGGTCAATAGAATACCTCGATTTGCATGTCATAGATCCCAAAATATTGAAACATATTTTTTTAGGAATAACGTATATAATTTAGAATATAAATCAATGAATAATTATTATGGAGACTAGTGTGACTTAGTTCTAGATAATTTGACAAATAGAATAACATAGGTGACATAGGAAATAGGTGACTTTGACTATCACGACCCGCACCCGGTATAGGGGCACGAGTGCGTAGCGCCCAACCTACGCCACATAATTGGCAGTAGAACGCTATTCTAGGTCGCTAACTATCAACTCACACAAATATAATATACTTGTCATAGATCTCAACTCCGAATGGAGGACAAAGATAAAGATATGGTAATACTCAATCATAGTCTAAAGCACGATAAAATGTCACAGAAGTCTGCATAACTATAACAAATCAACAAACAACAACTACTAAAATAATATCCAAAACAAATCTCAAATACAATGTCAAAATCTTCAATTATTACAAGTCAAAGTTCAAACATAGAATCTAAAACAAGTCAACTAAAACTAGGTCTCTCCGTCACTCCTGAGAATCTGGACCAAAGGTAGCTATCCCCTCCTCAGAGCCGTAGTAGAAAGGACACGTATCCTCTAGAAAATCATCTGAAAAATATATCCAGTCAGGATGGAACGAGCAAATCTACTTTAGCAGTTCCAAATAAATGACAAACACTATAAAGCAATTATAGACAGTAATACTTGATGAATCATGGAAAGTTTGAGACATGAATTGAAATAGAACAACAGTTTAGGACAAGGAAAGTAAATACAGTAAAATAGGAGAGAGCATAGTAATAAAGACTATAAATAGAGCTAACTGAACTAGAACAATGTGGTGTGAGACCAGATAGTATAATTTGAGTCAAGTGTGATTCCAGTACAAGATACTAACCAGTGTGTTTTAAAAAACTGCTATCGACATGTAAAGGGCTAGGAGATAATACGGCACATCGTACACTTGACAAGCGTACGACGACTATCTTCCCAGATTAGACTAGTAGTGAATACGGTACGTCGCACGCTTGGCCAAGCGGTGACGGCTATCTTTCAAGTAGGGTGGTTCCAGTATAATTGGGAATGTTTACATGTCTACTCGAGTATTTCCCCGTCCAACAAGTACAAGTTTATCCATAACACGAAACATAAATCGAATACAAGTCCAGCCAGAACAATGTGATGCCAGTAGGTGATTCCGTTAGGTGGTTCTAGTGAGTGATTCTAGTAATAGAGTCCAGACAAGTAATGTATGTGTGTCACATGTAATGAATCCAGTAATATCAATCCGTGTTGTGTCAGAGAATCAAATAGAACTATACTAGAAGCAGAATCATAATAATTATCAAATAAATGAAAACTATCGGAGAATGTATTCGCCTGTCGTCCAAAGCAGTGAATGAGGATCGATGCCCAAACTGGTGTCACACAAATCTACATTTGAGGTATATAAAGTTATTTGATTTTCTAGAGTAAGTAATGAATCTAAATGAGTTAACTACATGCTTCTAGGCCTTTTCTAGGTCAATACAAGTCAAAACTAGGTCAACCTTGGTCAAATTGGTCTATATCAGTCAACATCTAGTTAAGGCTAGTCAATTTGTCATTACTAACCTAAGCTCTATATAGTGTTGATCTTAACCCATACTAAAACCAACATTATCTTAGCTACAAAATTTTATGACACAATTTCAAGGTGTTCCCAACACTTGGCCTAACACTCTTTGTCTAAGCTGTTACCTAGCTCAATGCTTGACCTATCCTACATTACCCCTTCCTTCACATGTATGAATGTTACACTAATATACATTACAGTCCTAGGGTCTATCATGACTTTTCCTTTCACTTGACACTCAAAACCTACTCCTCACTATTACTTACCAGACTTCACTTGAGAATGATACTTAACTATCCCTCTAATCCTCTCAACTTTGAACCCGAAACTTGACTGATACACCTAGACACCATATTGATACACTAACATATATGGCCCTCATAATTACCCAAGTAATATATGAATAAGTCCCCATCCCTCAAGATTGATACACAGTTCAGTATGGACAGAATATCAAAGATACAAAGGCTAAACCATGACTTCTCTATATCCCTACATACTAAATACTCTCACCATTCACATACCCTATTCTCCACCTGTCCATTATTCTAACAAATAACTAATAGACTCACACAAACAACATGTTACACACTTACAAGGCAGCCCATAGGGCACTGCCTTACTGCCAACTCAACACAAAGCAACCCATATTGGCACTTCCCTACTGCTTGCTAAGAAGGCAGTGGCCAATTGGCCTTGCTGCCAACATCCTTCATCTCACCCTCACTCATACGTACAACATATATACATATATACATCTATACCACAACCACTAATCAAGTTTGCTACCAAACTCTCATCGTTATATACATTATACTTATTTATATATTATGTATATATTCACTTGGTACAACAATGGGAAATTAGGACATAACACAGGTTTGTAAGAAGACAGAACAATCAAGAAATGGATTTGGGGACTGGACAGATCAATACATGAACTAAATATGCAATATCTGATAATAGTTAACCCTCAACTCAAATAACTTATACTCACTATAGGTACAGAACATTAATTATGCATTAGGATTTAATATGGGAAGAGAGGGTCTGGGTTTGAGAATACAAGACTGAATCTCAATACAAGGTCAATAAAACATATAAGAGAATGTCACATACAGATCATAACATTCCTATAGAGGTACTGGTCTTCTAAGCAATTAGTGGACTGGGCAATGCAGGGGGATTAAATAGGACTGAACCAAATTTGACATCTAGATAAGACTAATACATCTACAATTTATTGATACATTAACCATCCCCTCTTTCATCCAGTGATACACTAACCTCTTACCTTAGCTATTATTTAAAGATTATAGGATTTATACTATACTAGTAGGGTCTGAACAATGCATCCATATAAACATATACATACCTGAACCTGATATACTACTGATGCCAAGGCCAACACTCAAGCCTCTGACATTAAGTATCACACCACTCAATCTCTAATATACATATATCCTCTACATATTCGAAAGCTATAAGAAACGACACTACAGGCACATAACACACACTCCCCCATCCTTCATATTCACTGGCATATGATCCTCTCTACTGATACCATATGGTATCAATCTTTCCAACTACATCCTCCATACCCAACACTCATTCGTATCCTTCCCTTTATCCCATATATGTGATACAAGTTAAACCTTCATTTTCTATCATTTGACTCTAAGACTAATACTGAAATACAAGGGGTTGTACAGTGAAAGAGATCTCATCTAATAGAATTGGACTTAAGATAAGGACTAACATGGATTAGAATATTCAGGACAGTGAATGTAATACACTAGATAGGCAAAAATGGACTAGACAATTAGGAATTTGGAACAGAACAAAGTAGGGTCTGCCTTGGATATGGGGACATGTATCGTATTAGGCAGTGGGTTGAACTAAGGATATAAGTTGGACTTCTAACATATGGCTAACCTCTATTAACAATACAATTCATAGGAAGTTGATACACAAGGGGACTGAATCTAGTGCCTAAAGACTGGACCATGTGAAGTATGCCTATGACTTGCACATATGAAGGCAAGGTGGAGAATTAACAACTGAATATATAGATGTCCAGGGATCAGAATTATTATGGGTGTTCAAAGGTTAGAACAAAATGAATAATAAGGTGATCAACGCAGAGCAACACATTAGAGAATGCAGTAAACTTGAGGGTGTGGGCAAAAATAAAATACATGAAGTGGAGGACATCATATGATGAGTGAATAGATTAATATGGTAAACAAGATTGAAGTGATGATTGATCCCAATGATATCTAGGACTGGATCAATGTATATGGATGATGCTAAAACAAGGCTACCACTAAGCATTTGAAGGATGAATGCACTTGGGGTTGGTATCAGTAAAATACAGTGACTGATATGCATGTGACCTGCGCATATGAAGAGACTGAACCAAGGATGGATGTACCATAAAAAATTTGATCCAAAGGCAAGGGGTAGAACAGATAAATGGGGACCAATGGACCTGCGGGACTGAACTAATATGTAATATGAACAAATTATATAAGGAGACTGCCACGTACACCACCAAAACAGGTTCACACAGCCACGGCTCCCAACCACATCCCCAAACCCCTTTAATCTATCAAAATCATCCTAATATCGTAAGACAATACTAACATTGATAGCACAACATATAATCAATAAGAAAACCTAATATAAAACTGAAATAGAGTATTCAAAGCCCTAATGGTCATTTCATCGAATACTTGGTGTGCGCATCCGATACTCTCGTTATACGCACTCCAAATGGATCTGAACATGATCCAAATAATTTCTAATGCGGTGGGGGAACCTAAATGAATGCATCTACACTAGTGGAAGAAAATTAGAAGGTTTAGAGGGCTCTTACAAATTGGGAGTTGGAATCCTAATGAAATGTCTCTAGATCTTGATCTCCACCAAGCTTCAACGGCCAAATTCCTCCAAATGCTCCCAAATTAGGCAATAGAGGCTTCATCTCTTCAAGGGAAAGACGTTGCAATTCGTTTGAGGGAATGTGGACTCAATTTGAGGAATGGAGACAATTTGGGGAAGAACACAAATTATTGTGATGGTTTGTAATGAAAGGGGGAAGAAGGAGGCTATGTTTACATAAATAGGAAAGGGGGCTCTCTCTTGTGGCCGGCCATTAGTGGGATTAGGTCTTGCTTGGGTTTGGTTAGGGTGCACATGCCTAAAAGCCTCTCCTAATGTCATTTAAAGCCCTTTAAGAGAAAGACCCAAAATAGCTTATTGTTTAAGTCAACTAATAGGCTCTATATGATTTTCTAGATAAATTAGAGTCTAACTAACATGTCTAATCTTACTAACTAAGTATCTATGGTCTTTATTAACATCTAGTAAATGTGGTTCTAATGTTTCACTTGTTATACAATACATTAATTAAATAATATTAAAATAATCAAAAATTTATAAATTACCAAAATACCCTCATTCTAGAATGTGGTGGTGACAAATCTACCCCCTTAGAAAAATTTTGTCCTCGAAATTTAAGATGGTTGTACTCCTTCTAGGTCAAACCTCCAATAATCAAAGTCAAGAAAATTTTACCTAATAACATGCAAGATCATGGTCTGATTTGTCATGATTTAACAGTATCGAATAGGGTCTCTACACTATCTAGCACAGCACAAAAAATCCTGACTGGTACTAATAGAATCACACTACAAGATGGAAAAGGAGTATAGGAAAAGATAGACATGCTAACCTGTCACCCGTAGCGTCGGTCTCCTCGCCCGTCAACACAAAAGCCCTGCCCCTCTGGTGTTGGGCATGGTGCTGTGCCACAGTTGGCCTAGCTTCCTCACTCTGACCCTATGCTCCGCCAAATAGAGTTACGGTGGAGCAATCCCTCATCTCGTGAGCAGCGGATCCACAGAACAAACATAACTTCAACCTCCTCCTACAAATATCCCAAGTGTGTCCTAGCTTCCTACAGTAGGCACAAGAGGGGCACCCTTTGGTCCTGTCCAGAGGCTGATGCTGCACCTGCTAAACTCTAGCCGGTATCAACAACTACTGGGGCTGCTACACCGCCTTCTGTACAAAGGGACGCTTCGTACTACCGCTCGCTCCTCCGAAATCATCCATGCCCCTCTTGGACTTTAGCTCCAAGTCATACTCAGCTGTAAGAGCGCCGCCAAGATCTGCTCAAAAGTAGCGTCGTGGTCGCTCTTGGTTAGTGACTTGACCTCCTTGATCAATGTCCTGACCCACACTCAGTGTAGGGGCATGAGAAGTGGTTACGTCCAGCCTACGCCGCAGTGTCGGCGGTAGAACGCTGTCCTAGGTCACATACATCTAACAGTTATAAGGTACTTATACAGTATATATACTCCGAATGGAGGTGACATTATAAAGTACAACTCAATCACAACTAAGGAAGAAAGTACGATAAGATAGATAGATGAAAACACAGAATCCACAGATGATAAATACAAGATAAGAGAGATAGCTAAAAGTCTAAGATAAACAACTCCACAAATCCAGAATAATAAATCTCCAAATAAGTACAAGTGTATCCCATAAGACATGAAGATAAATAGATACTAATCTAGCTAACTAGTCTAGACTAATAGGGTAACGTCCTCTGCAAGTGCTGGGTTCTCCTGAGAGTCCAACTCACATGTGTCATCCAGGCCTGCTCCGTAATAAATGGGACACATCTCCTCAAGGTCATTTGTAATATTTTCAACAGGTCCAGTCAGGACGGGAGCGAGCACAGTACATCTCACGCAGTTCATAATATGACATGATATATAAATATGCAATAGAGTAAGATACATAAAATGCTGGAAATATATGAAGTAAAAGAGATAACTGTAAAGAAATATCTACTATAAGTAAAGAGCTAACAGTGACTAGTGATGTAGAGTACAATATAGACATGTCAACGACTTGATAATAAACATGAAAGTTTGCACATAACTACACTACTTTGGAATTGTTCACATGACCATTTATATTCCCTTGTACCCCAATCAATACACAAGGATCCAGAAAGGTTATGTTATTGCACATGATATCACATGGGGGCCCATAAATGGGTGCACATGAATGTAAGCATGGAGGCTCCGTGAACATGAGAGTACATGAATCACGAGAGTGCACATGAATAGTGAAAGCACAGAAATACATGATAAAAGTAAAACACACATGACATGATGTAACCGATGCTCCCGAGGGGAATAACATCTCATGAAGGGATCCATATAGTACCAATCCGTGTTAACAATGTGACAGCATCAAGTAAAGTGATCTAGAGCGTAAATGTAAATCCTATCAAGTATGAAACGGTCAGAGAATGTACTCGCCTGATATCCTGAGTGTCTGAATAAAATACTGCCTGAGGAATGGTGTCTGGCTCCTATTCAGAACAGTACAAGTCACAATATATCAAATTGGTAGAATAAACTGCTACGATGCATTCTACATGATGTTTGGGTCAATCTAGGCTAAAGTCAACCTTTGGTCAACTCTAGTCAAACTAGGTCAACTAGGTCAAACCTAACCCAACAAGTCTTACTAGGCCTAACCAAGACTATCCTAGCAAGCACACATCAATCCCAAGGCTATACAAGCCAAACACAAGCTATCCATATTAGACAACATTCACATTTAGCTATTTAAGTTATCAATCATGAAATTCATGTATATATATATATATATATATATATATATATATATATATATATATTATATTACATGTATCACACTAGGTTATATATTATATATATACATATACATAGAGAGAGATAGAGTCATGCATATGTGTGTGTGTGTCATGTGTCTCAGATTTCAGTTTTTTAGGTGCAATAGTATGTGTGACATGGGTATTCAAATCAGTGCGGGTGTGTGTATTTATATGAACCAATGTGTGTGTAAATGAGTTCTCATGTGTGTGTGTCTAGATAGTTTCCTCTGTGTGTGTGTGCCATATAGGAGAAGACAATGTGCAAGTGTGTGAAATGAACATATCATCTATGTGTGTGTATCATAGGGTCTCATCCTTGATTTCAGTAGAGTGTGTGAGTGTGTGTGAGTGATCTCAAGTTCCAGTTTAATGTGTAAGTGCAGGAGTGTGTGTGTGTACATGTCATAAATGTGTGTGTGTGTTCATAGGTTTAGTTCTCAGTTTAGGCAGTGTGTAGAAATTCAGTAGAAAATGTGTGTGACAGTATGTTGAGAGTGTTATACCATTCTCAGATTTCAGGAAACAAAGCAATGTGTAATTGTGCGTGTAATGAATACATTAGGAAAACAGTGCATAGGAACCAGATTTGTGTAATGTGTATACAGTTTTCAGGTTCCAGATTTCAATAATGAAGTGTGGGTGAATGATATGGTAACAATACACGAGTTATCATCCCTATAACTAATATACACAATCAGTCATATACATCCCTAGGTTTCCAGAGTGCAAATCAGTATAAATCTCAGATTTTCAACAGTGAATGGGTGTGTGAACATATGAATCATTGTGAGGAAACAGTGTAACACCAAACAGTCTAAATTTCCAGGTTTGAGTCCCAAACAAAATCGAAAATTCAATTTCAACATAACCATGAATCCTAATGCAAACCAAATCTCAGCTGAACATAGGAAACATATGTGTACACCAATTCCATGTTGCAAATTCTCAGAGTTTACAAACAGTGCATATTAAAAGGGTATCAGTTAAATGAAATTCCAAGACCCAAATGCAATTTCGAAAACTAATTCCTATGTCATCAACAACCCTAACATGATAGGTCATTCCCAGATATATATACAACACAAATTAATCACCCAAAATAGGTTAACATACATTAAAATTTCAGAAACCCAACTGATAGCTACACGTATCAGAAAATATAGGAAATTCACAATTTCAAATGAAAAAACAACTAAATAATTAAATTAAAGTATTGATAAAGAATTTGTCATGTGAGAGGGTGTTGGGGGTGTGTCCCAGTGTCCACAAACTAGACACAATGTGTCCAAACCTGAGCAAAACACAAAACTGAAATAGTGCACACAAAGGCATCGTGCACGTGTTCACTGAGATCGTCGACACGACACACGACTCCTCACGACACGTGGTCATGCACACGTGTAGCCCACATATAGGGCTACACAGTGGACCCACCACGATGTGTCTAAAGTGGACACGAACACGTGTTAGTGCGCATGTCTGTACGTAAACCCAGATAGTGCACGAGTAGTACGTGTCCAGTGTGGGCAAGATTGCACCGCGTGTCGTGCTTCATTTGATCCCAAACTTTGGGAGAATGATGACAGTCAATGCCCCATCCTCTCCACCAAAATTCGTGTCACCACGTGCTGTGTCCGTGGAGTAATCAGATACGGGTAGCAGGACACCTGTTGAGACCCCCGTGCTGCGTGTCCAGTACAAAATAGGACACAAAAAGGACACAAAACCCGACTCAGTCTTCATAAATATTATTGTACACACATAGATCTATGAAACCATGCAATTAGTTTTACAAAACACGAAAATCAAATCTTAAGTGACATTCTATCAAACACTTACACATACACTATGATACGTGTCCGATACGGACACCAAATGGACATGATTTCTACCCAAACTTTAGGGACAGCTAGGGGACACCTAGATCTAGGGTAGGATGCAAAGAAATCAGAATATTAGCATAATTTGAGGAGTTTTACCTATAGGTGCAAATAGCAAAAAAAAGCTTCAATTGGGGCTGTTCTCCTTGCTAGCCAAATGCTCCAAATTGATCCAAAGCTGGGATTATTCTCCTTGAACATGAAATAGGAGAGTATTAGGCTCTAATACAAGAAATTAGACCTAAAATGGAATTAAAATGAAGAAATTATGGATTGGGGAAGAATGGACATACCTTTCTTTTCTCTATGTGTTCATTCAATACAAAAGAGGCAAGAACTAATAAAGAGAATATTTATAGGGAGAGAATGACCTATGGGCCGGCCACATTGCTAAAATTAGGGTTAGGGTTTAGTCTAATGGGCTATGGGCCTGGTTGAACTAGTCATAAAATCAATTCCTAAGTCTCAAGCCTATGCACCAAATCATTAACCCTCCTATTTGAATCTTGATTTCTAATTGACTAACTTAGGTTGACTTAAGTTAGACTAGGGTCTCATCATGCTAACCAAGTCACCACAGCTAGGGTTATATCTAGGTTAGTCTCCAAAGTCTCAAATAGTCAAAGTCAAAAATTACAATCACCAATTCAATAAATTAAAATAAATTCAAAAATTCTCAAATGACCAAAATACCCTCAATCTAAAATGTGGTAGTGACAATCAAGCCCTTTTTAAACTTTATGTCCTTCGCCACATCACTTAGTCCTTCCATGAACCAGCCTAGACGAGAGAACTCTCCAGCAAATTTCTCTACAGTCCTGTTCCCTTGGACGAGGCTCTCGAACTGACACTCCAAGGCACTGAGAGCCACATCCGGGAAGAACTTTTCCTTGAAAATCTTCTTGAATACCTCCCAAGTCCGTCCTTCAACTCTAACCCTCGGATCGGTACGGTACCATATCAAGGCAAGGTTGAACATCTGACTGTCCGTTGCCTCAACCTGCAAACTCTCTGGAATCTACACCAGATGGCAAAACCCTTCAATGTGCTCAATCCAATCATCTGTATATAAGATACCCTCCATACCATTGAAGTCCTTCGGCTGCATCTTCTAAAAATTAATGATGTTTCCTACCCTCTGTTGCTGAACAGGTCCTCATTGTCCTTCCTATGGTTGAGCAGCCACTCTTTCAACTGCTGCCATAGCTACCTGGTGGGCATTCTCAATACCCTGCCTTATATCAGCTGAATGAAGGCATTGAGCGTCCGTCATCTCCCTGAAGAGCGCAAACAGTTGTGCGACGTCCACCGGAGTAGGAGGTAGTGGTGGAGGCTGAAGAATATCGGGAATAACTAAGGAAATCCTTGGAATAGGTAGAGGAGGACCCCCGAAAGCAACAAACACTCCCATGTGAGCATACGCAAGAAACAGAGTAGCCCCAGCTGCATGCTGAACCGGACGAGAAGTGGCAGACCTCTTTGTAGAAGCATGGAAAAGAATAAAGAAAGGTCTATGCGGCCAAGGATCTCCATGCGGCTCAGAGAGCCCATGCGGCTCAGGGGTCCATGCGGCTCACGCGTCAATGCGGCTCGAATAGACCCAGAGCCACGTGGCCTTCAAACAGTTCTTCCCTTCGTCCTTTGCTGTATTTAATGCCCTGACGGCTGACAGCTCTGACAAATGACAGCTCTGACATAAAGGCGCAATAATGACTGACATAAAGGCGCGTTCCTAGAGAAGAGGAGAAAATCTTCTCACAGCTGGCAGGATCCACCAAATTCCGAGGCATACGGCTGCTGCATTTATGCGACCGACCACTCCATGCGGCCGTCCATTTTCATGCGGTCGCCCATCTTCATACGGCTTATCCTTTATGCGGCCGCCCATCGTCATGCGGCTGCATCCTTTATGCGGCCGCCCATCAGCATGCGGCTGCCTATCCCCATGCGGCTGCCCACCTTCATGCGACTGTTCATCCCTATGCGGCTGCCCATCTTCATGCGGCCGTTCATCCTCATACGGCCGACTCATATACGGCTCTGCCAAGATGACCCAGTGGAGACACGTGGCACTTTTCACGACGACTGAGACACGTGGCAGTCTTATCTTCCTAGAATTATGGATGCTAACAAATCCTAAAAAAATCAGATTTGTTGCAATCACCATAATTGCCCAAATCAAGTCAAATCGAGCAAGTTGGATACGTGGCAAGCCATTACACGTCGCAAATATTCATGGTAATCAATATTTATTGCCTACAGAGATTTGATGCAGTCTACATTAATTACCTAGATTTGCTACAATCAGAATGAAGGGCCCAGATTAATTGGTCCTTAACCGCCGACATATCAAGGAGGCAATCATTGCAAACCCTAATGATTGCATCCCACTCCTATAAATAGCAAGGTGCCATTCCCTTGCAGAGAGGACCTTTATTGGAGAAGAGCACCAGAGCACTTGGAGAGACAAAAGCGAGCACAGAGAGAGTAAGGAGAGCATTTCTTCAACGCCAAGCAGATCTTCTCCAGAGCCAAGGCTGCATCCGATCGTCCAAGGAGTAAGGCAGAGCTGCCGTTGCTTTCCCGAGCCTCTACCGTCACCCCCCAGAATCTAAAATAAACAATTGTACTTAGATTGCTGTACCTAGGTTTTCGTCCCTAGGCTTTATTTTTACAAGCGAGTTTGTATTGTGAAGTAAAAGTCCAGTCCTCCGATAATTGTTCTGTTCTTTTATATTTCATGGCAAACACGATGGCGACTCTGCTGGGGACAAACATCTCCACGGCTGAGGAGTTGGTGATGCAATCGGATGCAGCCAAACTTGGCTCCACACAACAGAAGATGGTCGTCCGCTTCGACCAACAGGCGTTCGAAGAAATGCTCTCTGAAGGAAGTACTGGCCCGGTCCAGAAGCGAACCCACACAAAGAAGACTCGCAGGGAGTGGAGGCCAAAGTCATTCGCTCCTCCCCAAGCTCTGGATGTAGTACTCTCTTCTCCCCAAGACGGCAAAGGCAACTCTCATGCGGCTCCACTTCAAGCCAAGAAGGACTCTGTTGTCCCCAAGTCCGGCAGAGGAAAGCACTACGATACTGGACTTGCAGGGGTAAAGTGTGATTCTATGTGCTCCAGGAAGAAGCCGAACAAAGGCACTAGCCGCAAGACGAAGACTCATGCGGCCAAACTTGCCAGCCGCATGAATGATGACCATGCGGCCGAAACTGCCAGCCGAACGCATAACACTCAGGCGGCCAGGATTTCCAGCCGCATGGAGAAGACCTATGCGGTTGAGACTTCCAGCCACATGAGGAAAGCCCATGCGGCTACGACTGCCAGCCGCATGAAGACTATTGATTCCATCCACATGACGCCCGCTCCACGCGGCTCAGTCTTCGATCGCCTCTCCCATGGTCCTGATCTCTCGTACTCCCGAGAAGACATGTATGACTCTCTCCAGCACCACTTTGACTCTTCCTACTATGCGCCTTCAGGCGCCCGAGTGAAGAAGTCAAGGGCAGCGCGAGCTCGACGATCTCAGTCGGCTGTCCCAACCTCTAACCATCCGAGCGCTCCATATACTGTTATGCGGGCCTCTGATGGAAAGTTGTACAGAACCACTCGAGTCCAGCCCCCGACGGCAAACGGACAGAGAAGTTTCCAAAAGTCTTCCAAGATCCAGGGAGCGAACATGGTCGTTTCGGACCCATCTGACTTGCGTGAGGCTATCCTCCACAAGCGCAAGGAAAGAGAGGGGGCCTCGGGGTGCAAAGAGTCCTCCCACGGACGTCACTACACCCAAATCATCGTCAACTGCTGTTGTAACAACGCGACAATACGAGAAGACCGGCAGTCCGTCTTCCAAAGATTACAACAGCCGAGCTCAGAGGATGAGGCGCCACCCGTCGTCTCTTGCAACTCCACTCAGAAAATCCCCGTCGATGGGAGAGGGAAGAAGATAAACGTTTCCAGCCCGAAGATCTCAACTACTGTGACTAAGAAACTGTCGTTTAAACGGTTATCCACCACCGGAGTTTTCCAAAGTACCCGTTCGAAGACGAAATTTACTACAGTAGGAGATTCATCGTCCACACCACTGGAGGTTACTGAAACTGGGGGTAGCACTCCTCAGAGCATCCACGATAATCCGATGTTCCAAGGAGATGAGCCCGGGGAAACAAGTTTCCCATCAGAAACAGCAGATGCCGACGTCCCCGAGGACGTCCACGACTCTCAAGATGAAGCAAACTCTGAAGCTGGGGTACTATCCCTTCTGAGTCCGAACCAGAGAAGAACATTCCCACATACCCCGATGACTTCTTGGTACAGGGGTATGACTCGGAGGACACCTCCTCCACCTTTCCTTCCATCTCTCCTCATGTAAGGACGGTGTTCATGACGGACAGCAATCAAGGCGGTTCCAGTGATCGCCAATGCATCGACACTCTGGAGGCCATACTGCACGCCTTGGTCAAGTCTGTAGACGAGATCAAAGTGGCCCTTCCAACTCTGCAAGGAGGGACGCCTGGCCAAACAAGCGCGGGTCCCGCGGTCAATGCGGACTCAAATTCAGCGGCACCGAACCCGGGCAATAATCCTCCTAAAACGTCGGCTCCTACCGCTGCGGATGAGGCCAGAGAAGCAGGAAGAGAGGTCCAGAAGCTCCGAGCCATGTTTTACGCTCGAGAAAACTCCCAAGACCTCAGAGTACGGCAACCATACCCTGCTGCATGGAGGGATGTCCCCTTCCCACCAAGATATAAACCATTTAACATTAATCTTTATGATGGCAAGACCTCCGCAAGTCGGTACATCTCTTACTTCGAGGTCACCACCGACCATCTGCCCTACGACGATGCTATCCTTATACGACTATTCATTGGGGGCATTAGAAGGGGTTGCCTTCGACTGGTATCGCAACCTGCCAGACAACTGTATCCACTCCTTCGCCAGCTTCAAGCGCATGTTCTTGGAGAGATTTTACGAAGTAGGACAGGACGTCACAATATCCACCCTCATAGACGTCGTCTAAGGGGAGAAGGAGCTGACAAGGAACTATTTTGAGCGGTTTCGCCAAACCGCGATAAAATTGTCGTCTGGTAACCCGGATTCCTCCTTGATTAAAATTTGCCAGAAGAGATTGCTCCCAACAATCAGTCTCTGGATGGGCGAAAGTTAATTTAAGGATTGGAAGACGTTTATCATCAGTGCCACTAGCGCTGAAGAAAGGTTGAAGAAGGCTCGCCAAATGGGATTGCACATCTCAGAGGAAGAGGACAAGGGCAAGCGCCCCAATACCAAAAACAACAATGGTGGTAACTCCTCCAACAATCGGGACAACAAGGGCAAGCAGGCTATGGTGGCCGACACAGCCCAAAAATCTGAGTCAAAATCGGCAGACAAACAATGGCCACAAATGACCTGCTCCTTCAAAGACGGCCACGTCAAGCCCATCTTGGACATGCTCATACAAGGAGACAGAATTCAGCTCCCTCCACCAAGACGGGAACCTCGGCCGGCAGAAATGGAGAGACCAAAGTACTGCCATTACCACCGCTACGTCCACCATGCTACACACGACTGTTACCAACTGAAACGATACATCCAACATCTCATCGATTCGAACGCTCTGGCCATTGATTTCGAAGAGGTAACCGTGGCAGCCAATATGGTGTCCGTACAATTTGGCAGCTTTCCTCCAATCGAAGCTCAAGACGGTGTTGTACCCATCCCTCTGGCGACAATGGAGATTGCTAATCTTCCACCACCTCGGGATCAGGCTGCTGGTCTAGTGCCCCTCACCACATCACGAGGGGAGGTCACGTGGGTCCATCCAGACTTGGTATCTGAAGTGACTCAGTCTACACCATCTTCCATTCGTAAGAAGAAGAGTGGAAAAGTCAGATCCTGCCGCACAATCTCGACAGATGTCAAAGAAGTCACGGATGTCGTTACTCGGTCTGGGACACAACCCCAACCTGTGACTGATAACTCAGCTGAAGATCATCAGCCAGCCACCGCTCATACTACAGGACCTTCTCAGCCTCCGACGACCGACAAGCCTAGGCCAAAGGAGACTCGCTTTGATAAATCCCTCTAAAAAGAGGCACCTCAAGGGCTGGAGAGGCCCTACAAATTCGACATCTTGGGGCAATTGGCCAACACACCGGACAAATTGTCATTATACGAGCTCCTGAGACTCTCAAAGGATGTTCGCACGGCTTTGAGCGATGCACTCCAGAATGCCGACGCATATCTAGCTCAGGTCAACCTCACAAGAGAGAGCCCGCCTACAAATCTCCAAGACAGCGCTTGCATGGGAGTGATGCCCAACATTGTCTTCACTCCGCAAGATATGCTCATTAAGACCAACCTGCACGATCGTCCGTTATACTACACTGGATACATCGACGAAGTAAAGGTGGACCGGATGCACATTGATCCTGGTTCTTCCATAAGCATCATCCCGAAGGGTCTGTTACATTATCTCCACATTCCTATGCATCGCCTGACGCCAACAAGCACCGCCATCAGCAGTTTCAATTCGGGCAGGAGATACCCGATCGGAAAGATTTGCTTGATCGTGCCAAATTGGCGATCTCCAGTCTGAAGTAACCTGTTATGTCATAGATGCGGACACTTCTTACAACATCCTCTTGGGGCGCCCTTGGATGCACGATTATATGATCGTGTATTCCACGCTGCACCAGTGCTTCAAATATGTCGACAAATACGGCTTCGTGAGGACAGAATTTGCCGACATCGATCCCTTCAAAGGGGTTGAATCCTACTACTCGGACTCCTGCCTATACGAGAAGTCGAAGAGGCACCTGGATGAAGATGTGCAAGCTCGAACTGAGGCGACCACAGGATCAGAAGAACCTCTAGCGATCCACCTCCAAGCTCGCAAACCTGGCAAATCCGTACCCCTTACGGCCGCTCTGCGTAAGGATGCAATCAGCCTCTCGGCACAAGAAGGGCAAATGATAATCCGGCTGCCAAGGTCCGGCCAAGCGCCGAGACCCACAACGGAGCCACTGACAATCAGACTGCCTAGAGTCAGCCAGCCACAAATGGAGAAGCTCAAATCCTCCATCGAGCCAATGATGATACGTCTTCCCAAGAAGAATCGTCACCCTGATGCAAAGTCTGGGGCTTCTAGCGAGCCAACAACTCCCCGCCCAGCATCGAGTACCAAACTGGGGGTCGCTAGTTTGCCAACAACTCCACGCTCGGCTCCACCAGTAGAACCCCTGACGATCAAGCTGCCCAGGTCATACTCTCAGTCTTCATTTACACAGGGGGTGGCCGAAGAAGAACCGGAACTAGCCAAGTATGTGGCTGTCTATACTGATGTTCCCTCCGCAGACGATGTAATCCTGCTAGAAAAGATACCTTACTTCATCAATAAAGGGCTATCTTTGAACTACCTCGAGCTTAATAAGCTTTGTACAATGTATGCTATGGAACACGGTATAGGCACTCACCTACACACACAGGTGACAAATGTTTACACCGCAAACCACCTTACCCCAGTGGAAGATGCTTACTACATAATCGAGGGAGGGGACCATCCAATCATCTTCGGCCGGAAGGACGACCCACAGCCCTTCACCATAAAGTAGGTCGATCTCGAATCAGATGCCGGGAGACTGCCTCTTTATCTGTATAGCCCTCAATCTAAATATCTCATGCAAAAATAGGGGTATAATCTGGAGACTACGCCAGGCTTGAACTACGGCACTGGTCGACGACTACCATTAAAGCTGCCAGTCCCGGCTGGGAAACAAAGAGATTACTATAATAAAACCAGATTTAGGCTAGGTTATGTCACACCCACGACAACCCCTGAAAGCTCAGACGAGGAATGAGATAGGCATTCACACTCAACTGGATCACCCACTTTCATTTCAGATGTCAGCATCGGAGACATGCTCAGGCAAGTCTGGTCCGTCAATATGGCATTCGCAGACGCTTACGAAGAAGATGAAGACATTCCTGAAATCCTCGAGTTAGAGCCGTGGGCCCAACAGCTGGATGCACAATGGAAAAAGCGGTTCGAACAGAGAGAACCTCCTACTGAAGTTGAGGTTATACATGTCGACCTTGGCAGCGAATCTTCTCCAAAACCAATCTTCGTCAGTAAAAGCCTGACAGATGAAGAGCGAGAATCACTACTAGAACTTGTCAAAGAATATATCAATGTGTTCGCCTGGAGCTATGAAGACATGCCAGGACTAAACCCCGAGGTTGCCCTTCACAAGCTCAACATTCGGCCAGATGCAAAGCCGGTCAAACAACAACAACGATGCTTCTGCCCGGGCATCATAGATGCGATCGAAGCCGAAGTCAACAAACTGATAGCTAGCGGCTTCATTCGTAAGGAACAACATCCAGACTGGGTTGCCAACATAGTTCTGGTCCTCAAGAAGAATGGGAAGATTCGAATCTGCATCGAATTTTGCAATCTGAACGAGGCATGTCCCAAAGATGAATTCCCCCTCCCTATCACAGACATCATGATCGACAACACATGCGGCTTCGAACGTATGTCATTCATGGATGGCTTCTTGGGGTACAACCAAATCAAGATGTCTCCTGACGACGAGCAGCATACATCATTCCGAACACCGATTGGCACATACTGCTACACAGTCATGCCTTTCGGTTTAAAGAATGCTGGCGCCACATATCAAAGAGCCATGAATATCATCTTCAGAGACCACTTGCGCAAGACTGTGGAATGCTACGTCGATGACATCGCCGTCAAGAGTCGCTATAAGGGAGACCATCTGCAGGATCTGAGGACGGTATTCAACCTGATGCGAGCGCACAACCTGAAGATAAATCCTATAAAATCCTTCTTGGGCGTATCTAGCAGAAAATTCCTGGGTTTTATTATTACTGCCCAGGGACTTCATATAGATCCAGAGAAGACGAAGGCAATTATGGAGATGGGCCCTCCGGGAAATCTCTGCGAACTCAGAGACCTTCAAGGGAGGCTAGCTTACATCAGGAGGTTCATTTCTAACCTCTCCGGGCGATGTCGGCCATTCACCCACCTCATGAAGAAAGGCGTCTCGTTCGTATGGGATGAAGAATGCCAACGTGCCTTCGACAGCATCAAAGAATACTTGTCGAACCTACCAGTCCTGGTGGCCCCTATTGCTGGGAAACCATTCTTGCTATATGTACGAGCAATAGAGCATTCCTTCGGCGCTCTGCTGGCACAAAACAACGATACGGGCCATGAACAAGCTATATATTACCTCAGTCGAATGATGATTGGGCGAGAGCACCGATACACCACCATGGAGAAGGAATGCCTCGCCCTGGTGTTCGCCATTCAAAAGACGCGGCACTATATCACAGGACAAACCATACATGTAATCTCACGAGTCAACCCTCTCAGGGTCCTCATGACTAAACCAGGGGCACTCAGCTCCCGTCTCGCCACATGGGCAATATTGTTGTCCCCCTATCATATGATCTTCGTCCCACAAAAGGCTGTTAAAGGTCAAGCTCTGGCAGACTTTTTAGCAGCCCACCCAGGTTCGGAGTCGTCCATAATATATGAAAGAATCCCAGATGAGGTCGCCGACTCGCATGTAACCTCTCACGATGATATATGGCGAATGTTCTTCGACGGCGCCTCAAGGACCGGACCTAAGGGCAACATCGTCGTCGGAGTTGGGGTGGTGCTAGTTTCTCCTTCCGGGTTGGTGATCAATCGCGCTTACTCCCTCACAGAGCCCTGCTCTAACAATGTGGCCGAGTACAACGCTTTGGTCATTGGCCTCCAACTTGTAATAGAGCTGGGGGTAGAATATCTTGAAACATACGGCGATTCACAGTTAATCGTCAATCAGATCCGGGGTTCATACGATGTCCGCCATAAAGACATGATCCCCTATCACCAAATAGCGATCAACATTATTTCGTCATTTGAGGGATTCTTCATCGAACACATTCCCAGACTCTAAAATATCGAAGCCGATGCCTTAGCTGGCCTTACCGCTTCCCTAGCGGTTCCAAACTATGCTCATCAATCGGTGGATGTGATAGGCCATGAGCTGGTCTGTCCCAAGAACAATGTTCTATTTGTGGCGAGTTATTCCGCTCAGACGATCGACGAAGCGCCAGACTGGAGACAACCATTCATAGACTTCGTAGTCTACGATATCCTACCCGAGAACCCAAAGGAAGCCACTTCCATCAGAAGGCGTTCTCTCAGATTCTTCTACGATACAGAGACGAAAATGCTGTATCGTCGATCCTACGATAGATTATTGCTTCGATGTCTGTCAAACATAGAAGCCAAAGAAGCCGTACGCGAAGCTCATGATGGTGTCTGCGGGGCCCATCAGCCTGGCCCTAAATTGTAAGACCATTTTCGCCGAATGGGCTACTACTGGCCCACGATGGTAGCAGATGCGATAGACTATGCAAGAAAGTGCAAAGCCTGCCAAGTCCACACGGACTTCATCCATCAGCCATCCGAATTTCTACATCCGACAGTGGCATCCTGGCCATTCGAAACATGAGGAATGGATATCATCGGTCCGATCGCTCTACCTTCTTCCCGAGGACATCGCTTCATACTCGCCATTACAGATTACTTCTCCAAATGGGCGGAAGCTGTTCCACTTGCAGAAGTAAAGACTTCAAACGTGATCAGCTTCCTCAAGCATCATGTCATCTATCGCTTTGGACTGCCCCGAAGGATCATCCACGACAATGGTCCGCAGTTTGCAAGCCATGCCTTCTATCGGTTTTATGACAAGCACATAATTCAGAATGTTGCTTCAACACCATATAATCCGACAGCATATGGGTTGGCAGAAGCATTCAACAAAACCATTATCAAGTTACTCAAGAAGTTTGTGTCCTCCAACAAACACGATTGGAACGAGAAGCTTGGTGAATGCTTATGGGCGTATCGTACTACAGTACGAACAGCCACCGGGAATACACCATTCTCCCTGGTGTACGGGAGTGAGGCAGTTCTCCCATTGGAGACTCAAATCCCCTCACTCCGCGTCGCTCTCACTTACCAATTGACGACGGACGATAACTACCGTCGCCGGCTACAAGAGTTGGAGGCCTTAGATGAAAAATACCTACTGGCTCAACAACGGATCGAGCTATACCAAGCACGCATCTCCGGAGCCTTCAACAAGAAGGTTAAAATCAGAACATTCCAAGTGGACGATCTCGTTCTGGCAGTTCGGAGGCCGATGGTTATGACTCACAAGACCGTCGGCAAGTTCCAACCAAAGTGGGAAGGCCCATTTATCATTGAGGTTGTATTCTCCAACGGTGCTTACCGCCTCGCAAAATAAAACGGAGACTTGCTCATGCTGCCCGTCAATGGCAAGTTCTTGAAGAAATATTATGTCTAAACGACAGTTTCCAGATTATCGAGTCATGTACCCGCTGGTACCGCTGAACTCATATTCCAAATTCCAGATTATTAAGTTATGTACCCGCTGGTACCGATGAACTCATATTCACCAAATTCTAGATTATTGAGTCATGCATCCGCTGGTACCGCTGAACTCATATTCCAAATTCCAGATTATTGAGTTATGTACCCGCTAGTACCGCTGAACTCATATTCACCAAATTCTAGATTATTGAGTCATGTACCTGCTGGTACCGCTGAACTCATATTCACAAAATCCCAGATTATTGAGTTATGTACCCTCCGGTACTGCTGAACTCACATCCTCCAAATCCCAGATTATTGAGTTATGTACCCTCCGGTACCGCTGAACTCACATTCACAATTCCAGATTATTGAGTTATGTACCCTCCGGTACCGCTGAACTCACATCCTCCAAATTCCAGATTATTGAGTTATGTACCCGCTGGTACCGCTGAACTCATATACCAAAATTCCAGATTATAGAGTTATGTACGCGCTAGTACCGCTGAACTCATATTCTAAAATTCCAGATTATTGAGTTATGTACCCGTTGGTACCGCTGAACTCATATAGCAAAATTCTAGATTATTGAGTTATGTACGCGCTAGTACTGCTGAACTCATATTCTAAAATTCTAGATTATCGAGTTATGTACCCGTTGGTACCGCTGAACTCATATTCACAAAATTCTAGATTATCGAGTTATGTACCCGCTGGTACCGCTGAACTCATACTCCAAATTCCAGATTATTGAGTCATGTACCCTCCGGTACCGCTGAACTCACATTCACAATCTCCCAGATTATCGAGTTATGTACCCGCAGGTGTCTCTGAACTCACATTCCGGTCACTCTTCCAGATAGTAAGTCATGTATGACTATACCTCTGAACTTTCTTCCTGAAAGAGCTCCTTCCTCATGATCCACTACCCTCACTCCCAGTGCACAAAAAGGGTAACAGATCCACAAATTTCCAAAACGACCATGTCGATGTTACCTCTGAGTCGTTTCAATTCCGCCAAAAATAAATCACCCCTCTACATAGAACTTCCATGTCCTCATTACCTCTGAGTCATCCTATGTACCCCTTCATGGAGCCCACTCCTGCCATGTCCTCATTACCTCTGAGTGGGAAGGCTCCATCGAAGAAACCCTCATATTTGCCATATCCTCATTACCTTTGAGTAAATATGTTGTCCTCATTACCTCTGATTAAATATGTTGGTTCCCTCTCAACTTTTTATCCGTATCCAGAACCAGGATACGCCAAGGATAATAGGTCCATAAAAAAAATCTCCCATTGGGGCAACTACTACAAAGCAAAGAATGGAGCAAATATATTTCGGCCATTTAAAATCGGTTACATTCACATGACTACATCTCATAAGCAAGCCAGAAAAGTTCTCTATTATTTCATTCAGATAAGAAGGAAAGAGATTACATCACATCGATGTCCAAAAGAAACAAGACATAAACCGCAGCTAAAGACAGACAGAAGTATCAAAACAAAGACGGACATTTGTGAGAGCCCATAAATCCTAGTGCGGGGATGCATATACCAATCCCTCAACCATCTTGCATATGATGGATGTACTTGAGAAAGATCCTCGTCCGAAATAGGATGATCGGAACTCTCAGTACTACCGCCGTTAGACTGGGGCTCCTCCTTTACAGTAACAAGCGCCAGCTCTCCTTTCTGTTCCTCCGCTGCCGGTGTTACCTCCTCCATAACAAGCGATAATTCTTGTTTGAAAGGGGGCAGCAACTCTTCCTTCACAATGATCTCAGCCTTTGGCAGGGTTGCTACAAGAATCAAAGATAAAAAAAGAAAAACAAAGTCAAAAGAGGGTCAGAGCCTTATACGGCACAGTCCAAAAGGGAAGCTCATGCGGCTCGATGCAGCACAGCCTCAGACGGCCTAATTTAGATGAGCTTATGCGGGCTCGATTTAGAGGGACTCATATGGATCTGATCGACAGGCCATTATGCGATTCAGTTTACGAAGTGCTCATACGGCCCACTAAGATAACTCCTATACGGTTCGGACATGGGGTACACCCCCATGTGGCTCGATTATGGGACATGTATGCGGCCCATACAACTCGAACAGTTTGTATTAAAGGCTTGTGCATAAAGCATGCAACAGAGCCGTTGTTAGGGTTTCGAAGAAAATGACTTTTCCAAATCTTTACCCTTAACAGCAGGACGAATGACGGAGTGAGCTTCGGGTGCCGCAGCCGACGTTGAAGCCGCACCCTTATCCTTCGCGGTAGCCTTCGCCGCAACCTTGGAGGACTTGGGAGCCATTGCTGATGATCAGAAAAAGAAGACGAAGACAAGGAAGCTAGGGCAAGAGCAGAAAGTAAAGGAGTCTTCTTTCCAAAAATATGCTGCTATTTATAGACAATGCCCATAGACCGACGCATCGATCTATATGCAATGAACTGACTCTTCCATTATCAAGGCGATCCGACTATTCAAGGCTAAAACTTTTGGGATCCTGCCCCAAAAAGCGGCTTCAAAATCTGATAGCAAATCAAAGGCAATTAATGCAAAAAGATTTGCACACGTGGAAGGATGACGTGGCAAGGAGTCCATGTGGCTCAGATGGCCATGCGGCTGGAATGACCATGCGGCTCAGATGGCCATGCGGCTGAGGGGACTATGCAACTAGGATGTCTATACGACGAGAACAACCTATACGGCCAGAGGAGTTTATACATAGCCATGCTTCTTATTCAAAGTATTTCAATTTTGCAAATTGAAAACTTTGAAGGAGGTCTTGTAGAAGCATGGAAAAGAATAAAGAAAGGTCTATGCGGCCAAGGATCTCCATGCTGCTCAGAGAGCCCATGCGGCTCAGGGGTCCATGCGGCTCACGCGTCTATGCGGCTCGAATAGATCCAGAGCCACGTGGCCTTCAAACAGCTCTTCCCTTCTTCTTTTGCTGTATTTAATGCCCTGACGACTGACAGCTCTGACAAATGATAGCTCTGACATAAAGGTACAATAATGACTAACATAAAGGCGCGTTCCAAGGAAAGAGAAGAAAATCTTCTCACAGCTGGCAGGATCCACCAAATTCCGAGGTATACGGCTGCTGCATTTATGCGATCGACCACTCCATACGGCCGCCCATTTTTATGCGGCCGCCCATCTTCATGCGGCTGTATCCTTTATGCGGCCGTCCAGCATCATGCGGCTGCATCATTTATACGGCCGCCCATCAGTATGTGGTTGCCCACCTTCATGCGGCTGTTCATCCCTATGCGGCTGCCTATCTTCATGCGGCCGTTCATCCTCATACGGCCCACTCATATACGGCTCTGCCAAGATAACCTAGTGGAGACACGTGACACTTTATACGACGACTGAGACACGTGGCAGTCTTGTCTTCCTGGAATTATGGATGCTAACAAATCCTAACAAAATTAAATTTGTTGCAATCACGATAATTGCCCAGATCAAGTCAAATCGAGCAAGTTGGATAAGTGGCAAGCCATTACACGTCACGAATATTCATGGTAATCAATATTTATTGCCCACAGAGATTTGATGCAATCTACATTAATTACCTAGATTTGCTACAATCAGAATGAAGGGCCCAGATTACTTGGTCCTTAACCGCCGACATATCAAGGAGGCAATCATTACAAACCCTAATGATTGCATCCCACTCCTATAAATAGCAAGGTGCCATTCCCTTGTAGAGAGGACCTTTTTTGGAGAAGAGCACCAGAGCACTTGGAGAGACAAAAGCAAGCACAGAGAGAGTAAGGAGAGCATTTTTTCAATGCCAAGCAGATCTTCCCCGGAGCCAAGGCTGCATCCGATCGTCCAAGGAGTAAGACAGAGCTGCCGTCGCTTTCTCGAGCCTCTACCGTCACCCCCCAGAATCTAAAATAAACAATTGTACTTAGATTAATGTACCTAGGTTTTCGTCCCTAGGCTTTCTTTGTACAAGCGAGTTTGTATTGTGAAGTAAAAGTCCAGTCCTCCGATAATTGTTCTGTTCTTTTATATTTTATGGCAAACACTCTTAGTATCTACTAGAACGGAGCGATGTGACCTAGTCTCTACCACCTGAAGACAGATTAAACAAGAAAATTAATAATGAAGCAAGGATGATATTATCAAAGAAGGACAAGTATAAAAATAGATTATTCAGATTTGAACAAGTGTCAGTATATTCAAATCCAAGAAAATTCTTAGTTGTGATTGAGTATCCTCTCATCTAAAGCCTATTCCTTATCTCTTATCGTAGGCTCGCAGCAGTACAACTAAATCATCGCACTATCATGATATCGTACTAATGCGAATCTCTACCTATATAGGCCACCACTAAAAATGTATCATGACCCGTACCCGGTATAGGGGCACAAGTGCGTAACTGCATCCAGCCTACATCACAGAATCAGCGATAGAACGTTATTCTAGGTTGCTAACTATCAACTCACACAAATATAATGTACCTTTCATAGATCTCAACTCCAAATGGAGGACAAGTATAAAGATATGGTAATACTCAATCACAATTTAAAGCACGATAAGATATCACAGAAGTCTACATAACTATAACAACTCAATAAACAACAACTACTAAAATATTATCCAAAACAAATCTCAAATATAAAGTCAAAATCTTCAATTATTACAAGTCAAAGTTCAAACATAGAATCTAAAACAAGTCAACTAAAACTAGGTCTCTCGGTCACTCCTGAGAATCTGGACCCACGAAAGCTATCTCCTCCTCGGATCTTTAGTAGGAAGGACACGTATCCTCTGGGCAATCATCTAAAAAGTATATCTAGTCAGGATAGAACGAGCACATCTCCTTTAGAAGTTCCAAATAAATGACAAAGTCTATAAAGCAGTTATAGACAGTAATACTTGATGAATCATGGAAAGTTTGAGACATGAATTGAAATAGAACAACAGTTTAGGACAATGAAAGTAAATAAAGTGAAATAAGAGAGTGCATAGTAATAAAGACTATAAATAGAGCTAACTGAATTAGAACAATGTGGTATGAGTCCAGACAGTATAATGTGAATCAAGTGTGATTCTAGTATGAGTCCAATATAAGTCACTAACCAGTGTGTTTTGAAATACTGCTTTCGACATATAAACGGCTAGGGGGTAATACGGCACATCGTACACTTGGCAAGCGTACTATTGCTATCTTTCCAGATTAGACCAGTAGTGAATACGGCACGTTGCACGCTTGGCCAAGCGGCAACGACTACCTTTCCAGTAGGGGCAGTTCCAGTATAATTGGAAATATTTATATGTCTACTCGAGTAATTTCTCGCCCAACAACTACAAGTGAATCCATAACACAACATGTAAATCGAATACAAGTCCAGCCAGAATAATGTGATGCCAGTAGGTGATTGCAGTAGATAGTTCCAGTGAGTGATTCCAGTAATAGAGGCCAGACAAGTAAAGTATGTGTGTCGCATGTAGTGGATCCGGTAATATCAATCCGTGTTGTGTCAGAGAATCAAATAGAACTATACTAGAAGCTGAATTATAATAATAATCAAGTAAATGAAAACTATCAGAGAATGTACTCGCCTGTCGTCCAGAGCAGTGAATGAGGATCGATGCTCAACGTGGTGTCACGCAAACCTATATTTTAGGTAAATAAAGTTATTTGATGTTCTAGAGTATGTAATGAATCTAAATGAGTTAACTACATGCTTTTAGGCCTTTTCTAGGTCAAAGCAAGTCAAAACTAGGTCAACCATGGTCAATTTGGTCTATATCAGTCAACATCTAGTTAAGGCTAGTCAATTTGTCATTACTAACCTAAGATCTATATAGTGTTTATCTTAACTCACACTAAAACCCACATCATATTAGCTACAAAATTTTATGACCCAATTTCAAGGTGTTCCCAACACTAGGCCAAACACTCCTTGTCTAAGCTGTTACCATGCTTAATGCTTGACCTATCCTACATTACCCCTTCCTTCACATGTATGAATGTTACACTAATCTACATTACAGTCCTATGGTCTACCATGACTTTTTCTTTCACGTGACACTCAAAACCTACTCCTCACTATTACTAACCAGACTGCACTTTAGAAGGATACTTAACTATCCCTCTAATCCTCTCAACTCTGAACCCTAAACTTGACTGATACACCTAGACACCATACTGATACACTAGCATGTAGGGCCCTCATAATTATCGAAGTAACATATGAATAAATCTCCACCCCTCAAGATTGATACACAGTTCAGTAAGGACAGAATATCAAAGATACAAATGTTAAACCAAGACTTCCCTATATCCCTACATGCTAAATACTCTCACCATTCACATACTCTCTTCTCCACATGTCTACTATTCTAACAAATAGCTAATAGACTCACACATACAACGTGTTACACACTTACAAGGAAGCCCACAGGGGACTGCCCTGCTGCCAACTCAACACAAAGCAGCCCATAGGGGCACTACCCTGCTGCTTGCTAAGATGGCAGTAGCCAATTGGCCTTGCTGCCAACATCCTTCATCTCACCCTCACTCATACATACAACATATATACATATATACATCTATACCACAACTACTAATCAAGTTAGCTACCAAACTCTCATCCTTATATACATTGCACTTATCTATATATTATGTATATATTTATATGGTACAAAAATAGAAAAAGATGACAGAACACAGGTTTGTGAGGAGACTGAACAATCAAGGAATGGATTTGGGGACTGGATAGATCAACACCTGAACTAAATACGCAATATCTGATACTAGTTAACCTTCAACTCAAATAACTGACGCTCACTATAGGTACAAAACATTAAAAATGTAGTAGGATTTAATATGGGAAGAGAGGGTCTGGGTTTGAGAATACAAGACTGAATCTTAATGCAAGGTCGATAAAACATATAAGATACGATCCCATACAGATCATAACATTCCTATAGAGGTACTGGTCTTCCAAGCAATTAGTGGACTGGCAATGATGGGGATTAAATAGGACTAAACCAAATCTGACATCTAGATAAGACTAATAAATCCACAATTTATTGATACATTAACTATCACCTCTCTCATCCACTGATACACTAACCTCTTACCTTAGCTATTATTTAAAGACTATAAGATTTATACTACACTAGTAGGTTCTAGACAATACATCCATCTAAACATATTCAGACTTGAACCTGATACACTACTGATACCAAGACCAATATTCAAGCCTCTGACACTAAGTATCACACCGCTGACTCTATAATATACATATATCCTATACATATTCGAAAGCAATAAGACACCACACTACAGGCACATGACACACACTCCCCCATCCTTCCTATTCACTGGCCTACGATCCTCTCTACTGATACCATCTTGTATCAATCTTTCCAACTGCATCCTCCATACCCAACACTCATTTGTGTCCTCCCTTTCATCCCATATATGTGATACAAGTAAAACCTTCATTTTCTAGCATTTGGTGCCTAGCGACACTCTATGACTAATACTAAAACAAAGGGGCTGTACAGTGAAAGAGATCTCATCTAATGTCATTGGACTAAAGATAAGGACTATCATTGATGGGAATATGCAGGACAGTAAATGCAAGACACTAGATAGGCAAAAATGGACTGAACAATTAGGAATTTGGAACCGAACAAAGTGGGGTCTGCCTTGGATATAGGGACCTGCAACATATTAGGCAGTAGGTTGAACTAAGGATACGAGTTGGACTTCTAACAGATGGCTAACCTCTACTAACAATATAATCAATAGGAAGCTGATACATAAGGGGACTAAATCGAGTGCCTAAGGACTGGACCATGTGAAGTATACATATGACCTATACATATGAAGGCAAAGTGGACAATTAGGAACTGAATATACAAATGTTCAGGGATCAGAATCATTATGGCTATTCAGAGGTTAGAACAAAATGAATAATAAGGTGAGCAATGCAGGGCAACACTTTAGCGAATGCAGTAAACTTGAGGGTATGGGAAAAAATAAAATACATGATGTGGAGGACATCATATGATGACTGAACAGACTAATATGGTGAACAAGATTAAAGGGATGACTGATCCCAATGATATCTAGGACTAGATCAATGTATATAGATGATACTAAAACAAGGCTACCACTAAGCATTTGAATGATAAATGCACTTGGGGTTGGTATCAGTAAAATACAGTGACTGATATGCATGTGACCTGCACATCTGAAGAAACTGAACAAAGGATGGACTTCACCATGAAAAATCTGATCTAAAGGCAAGGGGCAGAACAGATAAATAGGGACCAATGGACCTGCAGGACTGAAATAATATCCAAAATAAACAAATCATATAAGAAGACTGCAACACACAACACCAAAATAGGTTCACACACCCATGGCTTCCAACCACATCCCCGAACCCCTTTAATGCATCAAAATTATCCTAATATCACAAGACAACACTAACATTGATAGCACAGCATATAATCAATAAGAAAACCCAATATAAAACTAAAATAGAGTATTCAAAGCCCTAATGGTCAATTCATCGAACACTTGGTATGCGTATCCGATACTCTCGTGATACGCACTCCAAATGATCCAAATTTGACCTAAATCATTCCTAATGCAGTAGTACTATATACTTTCGACTCGCAACTGAGATACTTTATGTTATTCAACTTGATATTGTAGTCAAGCGGTCATGCACTGTTCTCAATTTACATTTACACATAGAATGGTTAGGTGACCGTTTAGTCATTTGTTTATATTCAGTATATCATGGCATGTTATTATGTACCTTATTATGTTCCTCTGAGGACCTGATAATCTCTCCAGGTTATTACTGAAAGCTTATAGAATACATAGATGAATGGTTGCTTATGATGACGTCTGTAGGATATGGATGGTATGATTGCATTTGCAGGATTTGGGCTTCATTGATAGTACCATTTTTTATTCTCTTGCATTTTATATTTATTGTCATAATATATTTTGCTTGATAGCCTAGTATTTATAGACTCATTTTATTTCTTTCGTGTATATTTAGACAAGTATAACATAGGGTGCACACCATGATATACATTGTCCACTCTTGTATCCAGTATTATTATTCGATTGAAATGTAGAAATATTTACTGAGTTGTATAGATAGTTGACCCAACTAGACATCTTATACACATTTTAGTTGGATTAGAATCCACTTGATATGTAGCAGGCCATTGCGATATATCCGGTCCTATGTATTTTGGGACTGGGGCATGATATCCTACTTGCAAGAAGTTTCAGGCACGCCTCCGTTAAAAGGGAGAAGGGCAAAAAGTTAAAGTGTATTTATTTTAATAATAACAACGAATACATTGATCCCTTTGAAATTTATTACAAAGAGCAAGGGATTCGACACCAGAAGTTCCTGCCAAAGAAGCCTCTGCTCGATAGCGTAGAGGAGAGTATGAATATGACACTAAAGAAGAGGGTATAATATTTTCTCTCAGAGGCAAACTTACTGAAAAGCTATTGGAGTGAGGCTCTCAATATTGTTGCTTATCTTATTAATTTTTCTCATAGTTCTCCTTTACAAGGTGATGTACTGATAAAGTAAGGTACAATAAGGAGACGTCATACTTACCTGCGAGTATTTGGGTGTAAACCTTCGAAAATGCACCAAAGGATAAGATGTTCAAACTTGAGCCAAAGCTGAGGTAGTATGTATTTATCGACTATGGTCAGATAAGGACTTTACAACCCCATGGAATGAAAGCTCTACCAAAGCAGGATTATGGTATTCATGAAAGATAAGACCATGAAAAACACTTGGGATTCCAAGATGATTTTTGAAGTTGACGATTTGCTTGAGTTAGAGTCATCAAACTTTGAGACATTTCAATAGAACACATTAGATAATTCACTTATAGGGGAGCCAGTACATAGTATTGCTCCCAACCTTAGTTATTAGTCTATTGGTGGTGATCAGGATGACCCTGAGGATGATGAGCATTTTGAAAAGGCAGTTCCTAGTGGAAATAAGGTTGTCAATACATATCCCTTATTACTTGTCACGTAGAAAGAGCGCGTGAGAGGTTTCGTTGAGAAAGAGCACGAGAGAGTATCGATCATCCATAAGGTACTCACCAGATGAGTATGTGCTATTTACTAAAGAAGGAGAATCTAAAATCTTCTCCAAGATAATAGAAGATGAACACAAGCATGAGTGAATACATGCCATACAGGAGGAGATGATTTTCTTGCAAGCAAACTCCACTTATGAGCTGGTATAACTGCTAAAGGGTAAAAGGCTTTAAAGAATCGATGGTTTTTCAGAATGTGTGATTGCTATTGACGGCAGATACGATAAATGACATGTGAGATGTGTGATTGCTATCCGCACGATTAGACACAAAGCATGGAAATGATAGTTCACATGTGTAACAACCACTTTTCTAAAATGAGGGTAATTTTAAACTTTTGTAAATTTGATTATTTAATAATATGTTTAAATCATGTTATTGATTTATTGGTGAATTTTGATTATTTTAATATCATTAAATTAGTATTTTGTGATTTTATTCTTTGGCTAGGGCAACTTTAGAGCTGCTTAGCCTAGAGACAAACCATGACCATGGAGGCCTAACCCATGTGATTAGATTAGCTAATTACCACTTTTTAGGCTAAGGATATTTTGGTCATTTTGTGACTTTTGAATTATTTAGGATTTCGATTAATTGGTGAATTTAGATTATTTTAATAATATTTAAATCGATGTATTATAATTTTGGTCATTTTTCATATTTTAATATTTGGGAATTTTTATATTTTAATATTGATTTTACAGGATTTGTTTAGTCGGCTTTGAGTTTCGTTTCGTTCTGACATGTGTTAGTAACCCGGGTAGCTTAGACTCTAGACGGGACCCCAAGATTAGTTAGTCATGGTCCACAAACCCCACTAATTAAATTAGTAAGTTTAAAATAATTCCACTTGTTAGATTGGTTAAGTTAGAGGCTTAAATTTAACCCTTTTAATCCCAAAAACTTGAACCTAACTTAAAATTAACCAAGAGGACTAGTTGAGGCCTTATTGAGCTTTTCCCAAGGTCCAAATAGGGTTTAATGGCAGCCACTATAGGTAGGTTAGCCTTCCTTCCTTTTATTTTATTCCATCTTGTCTCTTTTCTTCACAAAGTATTCTTCTCCAAATTAGAGAGCTTCCCTCTTTGATTTGACCTCCAAATCTCTTCATTCCTCCACCAAAACTTCCATCCAACCTTCTCATACTATCAAGGGAGGGTGCTAGCAAAGATTTGGATCAAAATGCAAGGAGGAGTGTCCATTTTGGAAGGATCTTCGTATCAGAGCCGTGTCCTTGAGAGTATCATTGGGATCCCACTCCCGATAGGTATAACCATCTCTCTATTTCACTTTCTCTTCCATTTTAGTTAGTTTTGCATTCATAGGAATCACCCCCATGCATGAACCACCATTAGGAATATTTAGAGGCTCTTCTAAGTCCTCTTTAGGAGTTTGGGATAGGTTTGGTGTCCCCATGGAGAGATTCCAAAAGAGGCACACTATGTGTTTGTGTTTATGCCCCATAGGATTTATTGTCTTTTAATTTCAGATTTACATGTATTAGAGGATGGATTGATGTTAGTTAGGATGGTTAGAATGAGTTTCATTAGGATACCCATGGTTAGATCTAAGTGTTTTAGTCTACATGTCATATTTTTAGCCTTAATTTGTCATTTTAGTGTCTCTTTATATAATGGACTGTTTTGTATATATATAATAGGTATGTTAGATATATTACATATATTTAGATGTGTGTGGATACGTTGTTAGTGGTGTGCTTGTGTTCGAGGAGAGGGGAGTATGGTTTGATGTGTGTCTTGAGTGGTGTGGAGAGTGAGATGTGTTTCTTTTGTCCAAACAACCCAAATTCGTCATAATATTCATCCACGTTTTTAGTAGTCATAGCAACTTAGAAATGTCATAACTTTTAGCTTAGAACTCCGATTAATCTCCCGTTCTTTTTAGAAGAACCGTATCGAAGTTAGCTTTCCACATACTATATATATATATATATATATATATATATATATATATATATATATAGGTCAAATGCATTCTATAACTTTCTGTAGAATTGTTTGAGTGTCAGCTGTACGAAAGACGAACGCGTTTCGGTATTTTCGCGATTCCGGGAGCTTCTGGACACGAAATTGTGTTCCGTTTAAAGTTTCGGAAAGCTAATACGAAGTACTACAACATACTTTAATCCTAGAATTTAGTGAAGGCCCAATTGGTACAGTATTGATTTTAAGTAAAAGAGTGACTATACGACATAGGTATTTTGTGTAACCTATGAGCCTATGTAGTATGGATATTAAGTAAATGTAAGTATCATAGGTTGTCGAGTATATATAATATATATATATATATATAAATATATATATATATATATATATATATATATATATATATATATATATATTTGTTAGGTAGTATTTGTTAGTATGAGTGTTAGTTAGATAGTAGAGGTTAGTATTTTGTTAGATAGTTTGATGTTAGATATCTAGTATGTTAGATATTGATATGTTAGTAGGTTATGTTAGTTCTAGATATTGGTATGTTAGCAAGTTAGTCTCTATAGGTTATATGTTTGATATTAGTTAAGATGTTATGTTAGTACATTAGATAGTTAGTTAATTAGATATTTGAGGGGTATCTTAGTATCTCATGATACCAAGTTAGTATCTTAAGATAAATATAAATTGCCTTTACATTTAAGGTAAATGATTAGTTTACCTTATGACCAAGGTTGATATGGTATCCTAGTGTTAGTGAGTTAGTAAGTTAAGGATGTGGATTAGATTGTTGATATAGAGTTATAGTTGGATAGTAGATAGGTAATAAGTTAGAAAAGTTAGATAGTATGATATGAGATAAGTTATGATATGAGTTAGATAGTAGGTAATAGATATATGTTAGTATCCTAGATAAGTTAGAGTGTGTGTTAGTGTCTAGAATAGGATACCAAGTGGTATCTTGGTTAAAGTGCTAGTTAGAGTTTAGTAGAGTGGTATTTTAAGGACACCAATATGGTATCTCAAAGTTACCATTCACCTTAAGGTAATTAAATATTTACTTTATTAGCAAGTGAGATATCAAGATACCATGGTACGGTATCGGGATACTAAAATAGGGTTAGAATACCTTGGTAGGGTATTGGGGGTTACGTAGAGCGAGGGTAAAGTAGGTTTAGGTGTTGGTTAGAGGCTAATGTAATGGGTTTACCTTGGTAAGGTAATGAGGTAAGAGTTAAGGTAATACCCAATATTTAAGATGAGATAACATGATTAAGATATGGTTAGAATTAGGATAGCTTGGTTGGTAATGGTTAAGAATAGGGTACATGACTTAGGGTTGATCCCGTTTGACCATGGTTGACTGTTTTGACTAAAAGTCAACCAAAAGTTAACTTTAGCCTAAAATTGACCAAAACTTGATCAGAGCTGACCAGTTGACCAAAAGTCAACTGTGAGTAAACCATTGACCTAGCTTGACCTAGAGTGGACTATGAGTTGATCAGGGTTGACCAGAGTTAACCGGTTGACCAAAAGTCAACTGTAAGTTAACCCTTGACTTAGATTGACTTAGTTTGACTTAGTTTGACTTAGATTGACTTAGTTTGACTTGTTTTTACTTCTAAAACTTTATATTGATACAGTATGCCATCTTTAGGTCCTCGACGCAGTGTATTGGACTCAGTTGACATATTCCACCAGATCTCAGGCGAGTACATTCTCTGATAATATTTCTTTTTTATGGTATCGTCTATGTTTCTTGTATTTAGTGTAGATATTCTTGTTCTCTTGACACATTATTCACACGGATTGATATTTGTCTGGATCCCGTCATGAGATGTTATTCCTTATATTATTTGTATATCTTATGAAAGTCTTTCTTGTTCCTTGTGCATTGTATAGACACGATTCCTGCGAAGGCTAGCTACCTTCTTAGAGAATCACGTGCCATGACGTGTCATGGTTGGATCCACTATACTAGTCGGAGACGAGGAGTACTAGTATAGATGTGTGGTCATTACCCTTCTTGTACAAGTATTGTAGACCTTATTCAAGTATTGTAGATCTTGTAAGTGTTAATCGTATACTCCACATATGATTAAACAGGCCAGTAGACCTTGTGCAAGTTCCCAAGCCGGCCACATATCGTAGCTAGTATTCACTCACGTAGATGGTATGATTCTCGACTCTTGTACATGATATGATCGATTTTCTTGTAATTGCTCTAGCTACAGTTTACAGCTTTAACCTTGCCACGCTAATTTCATGTACTTTCCACTTTACCTTGTATATTCTCTCTATTTACTGCTAAATTTTCAATATCGTCTAACTAGAACTGTTATTTGAGATTTGTGCTCATTCTATCCTGACTGGATATGTTAACAAAATTTTACAAATTCTGGCAAGGAGGAGTGTCCTACCTACTATGGTTCCCATGACGTAGTTGGCCTAGACTTGATGACCCTAGTTCAGTAGGGGTTAACTCCTGCCGATGAGGCATTAGTGTAGCTTAGCTTGATTGGTTTGGTACTGGACTTTATCTCCATATTACATTTTGGTTTGTTATTATTTTAGTATTTGTATTAGAGATTGTTGACTCTAGACTTGTATTACTTCGGTATTAGAACTTCTGGATGATATTTCATATCTTGTTATCTTTATCTTTTGATATCATCTATCTTTCTTAGAGTTTGTGATTGAGTATATTATATTGTCATTGTTTGTCCTCCATTCGGAGTTGACCGTTTTCGACAGGTTTTGATATTATAACTGTTGTTAGATAGTAGACCTAGACAGCATTCTACGCCATTTCTACGGCATAGGTTGGGACGCTGTCACGCACTCGTGCCCTTACTCCGGGTGTGGGTCGTGACAACACGTCCACTAAGGTATTTTCTCACCCGACAATTAGTATTCATGGATTCAAGTCATGAAATGTGAGATGCATGAGTTACGAAATACGATAAACACGATGCACAAATATCATGAATAGAATCCATAAAATACTAATCACATGTAGTAAGAGTGATATAAACATGATAAGCATATCTAAATCATGAAATAGAGACAATATCGAAAAATGAATGTAATTAATTGTATGTACTTGCTGGGTCCTAAGCAATGTGTGAGGATCAGGGTCCAAACTGAAATCACAATAACCTAAATATGAAATATTAATATCAAAGAGTGATTTGGAAACATAAACATTCGTAGCCTTAAACTAGGTTTCTAGGTCAATAGGATAAAACTAGGTCAATACCTTGTTTCTAGCGTCAAACTAGACTTTTCTAGGCTATACCTAGGTTTCTAGGTCCATACCTTGAAGATATTAGTTGTACTCAGCCAATTCTAAATTTTCTAGGTCATAACACATAGGAAAAGGGATATTAGATATCATACAATATATATAGAATCATATATCATAATACCTTAACCCATTTATCCAATACCTTACCTACCCATTCTATATCCACATATCACATAGGTATACCATACCAATATGCATATACATATCCTTATCAATACTCTTCCATATATATCTTACCCTTTCTTACCATATCCTACCTCATATCCTCTTACCTATCCATATTACACCATTACCTTCGCTAGGAACTCACTTCCCCTACCCATATACCTCATATATCAATGCTCTACTTATTTTCCATATACATACATATGCCTACATGTACCCCTATCCATAATCATATAGATATTCCTTCTAGGATACCTAAGCCCATTCTCTCACTTTACCAGGACTACTACTCTTTACCCATATCCATATGTCAATTACTTATCATTACCAAAATAAGTCACATTGGCGATGAGAATAGCTACGTCAGTAATAAACGTCGCTAATGTTGTTGTATTTAGCGACGAAACCAACAGACGTCGTTGAACGTCACTATCAGCATCTTTTAGCGACAGTTAGTGACATGTATTATTATTTGTAAAGCAAACGTCACAGTTTAGTCAGAGAACGTCGCTGTTTTTTTAAATAACAACATTTAGCGACTCATCCACTTGAATGTCGCCAGTATATTAGTGGACAGCGATGTTTAGTGACGTCCTTTGTGGACGTCGCTTACTTATTTCATATAGGGTTGCTGGCCGATCGACTTTTCATTTTTCTACCACAATTTTCAATTTTGTGCTCTTTCCAAAAATTTTCTCCCCCTCCCTCTCTCGTTTTCGACGACCCCCTCTGCCTGGCGACCCACTGCCTCCGGCGTCGCTCATGACTCCGGTGACCCCCTTCTTCCTCGCCTCTCTCGTCTCCATCTATGGTTCCCCTCGACCCCCTCGTCTCCTTCCCCCGGTGCCCCTCTCGACTCCGACGACCCCCTCCCCCGTGCCTCCTTCTCCGGCCTCTCTCGAGGCGACTCGCTTCCCCGACGACCCATTGTCCCCCCTGTCCCGACGACCCTCTGTCCTGGCATCCCCTGCCGCAGTGACTCTCTCAACTCCGACTCAGGTAACCCTAACCCTAACTCCCTCTTGCTGATATGACACAGACACACTCCTCTTGCTGACATGACATGACACACATACATACATCGTGTGTAGGTTGGACATTAACACACTCACTAACACGACAAACATTCGTGCATCGTGTGCAAGTTGGACACTGACGCACGACACACATACCCTCTTGCTGACACGACACTTACATACACACACGTACTCACGGACATGACACACATACCCTCTTGCTGACACGACACTGACACATAGACACATACTTACTGACACGACACACATACATACATCGTATGTATTATTCTATTGTGTTTTGTGACTATAATTTAAATCAAGGTACAAATATTCATAAAGGAAACTCTTCATTAATGTGAAATTTTAACTTTTTCAAATAAAAATAATCGAATACTGGACACTGACACACACTGATTTTAGGTGTATTTTCTAGTTTCGTATGGTATTTATAAAAGAATATAGGTGTAATTCCTAGTTTAGTATGGTATCGTGAAAAGATTATAGGTGTAATTCCTAGTTTAGTATGGTATCATAAAAAGATTTTAGGTGTATTTTCTAGTTTAGTACGGTATCGTGAGAAGATTAGAGGTGTAATTTCTAATTTAGGGTATGGATATAGGCTTGTGTCACATATAAGATATGGTAGGGTGTCAAGTGTAGGTATGATTGGTATAGTGTCAAGACATGTGTCAAGATACTAGGTATGTAGGTAAGCGCTAGCTAGGTATCGCCCAATATTTTATGGTAAGTACTAGCTTGGACACTTCGAGGTCAAGTTTTCCCTGTGGGCTCACAAGGAACATATGACAACAGAGGTATCATTATCTCTTACGTTAAGTGTCCGTGTTAGCCTAAAATCAAGTGTCTATGTGAGCCTTTCTCTGGAAACTAAATTTGCTTATGCAAGCCTTTTGAGGCTATCAGAGTTATACCAAAAAGACGAAAAACTTAGTCTTTTACAGTATTTTTCGAAAATCTAGTATAACTCTGACATCCTCAAAAGGCTTGTATAAGTAAATTTTATTTTCAGGGAATAGCTCACAAAGAACACGTGACAACCCTAAGTGTATATCGTAGTACCTAGAGTGTATAGAGTGAGTATCCTAGTAGTATATAAGATATTTTAGAAATTGGGTAATTGTCAAGGTAAGTTTGGGGTTTAATTTAAAGTATCTAGAGTATATCCTATAAGATATGGTATGGTGTCAAGTGTAGGTATGATTAGTATTATTGGAAATGTGCGTAGCCTAAAATCAAGTGTCCATGTGTGCCGGCCTCTCAAAAGGAAATTTACATCTGCAAGCCTGTCACGACCCGTTAACCAAATTGTTGGGCCGAGTTGAGCCATGTCCAGCCTACGCTTGCATTATAGCATAGTAAGCTACTCTTTTAAAAGTAGACAGTAAAAGATCAAAGTGTGTTAACAGTTCTATTTGTCATATTTAAAGAAATCATCATAACTCATCTTCTAGATACGAACATGTTTTAACTACAAAGCCAAATTGTAAAACTGGATACTAAGTCCAGTATCAAAAATACATGGCCTAAACAGTCCTTCTCTCAAGTCCAGAGCGACTAAGACAACAAACTAGACAAAGTTCCTCGCAGGTACATCCTCGTGGGCTAAGGCATGATCCTCGATGGTGGCCCTATAATAGGAATTACATAGCAACTCCTCTTCGGTAAGTATACCTGCAACGTTTCCTGTTAGGAAATGAGCAAGTACTGGTTCTACAAACTAAATATACTGAGCATAGAATGAAAAGAGATGTAATAAACATGAATCATGGCATATCACAATCTATCATGTAGAAGATATATTTGTCATGACGACAGATGTACATGTAATGTTTAAAACTGAGCAGGCACGTGATCGTAAATAGGTATAAAATATACGGAGTACAAGTCTACATGTAATAAAATTTACGTACGTACAAGTGTACAAGCATAGGTGTACATCCGTACAAAAATACGGGATAATGGCATACGACAAGGTATGCATGTAATGCGACCTTGCTTGGTACATACGTACGAAAAAAGGAGCATGATCACATACTCAGCTATCAGTTTCCCCATAACCCAAGTTATAACATGTGAGAAAAATAAGAATAGTTTAGAGCATGTCAAGCATGTAAGATACGATATCTGTTAAAAATATCTAAGTTAATATCATTCATGCTCGTTTCATTATCATATACAGTAAGTAAAGTTTGTAGAAGGTACTTACCTCATGAAAAGCAAGGGTATGAATACGAAGCTATAGATGTAATGCCTGTGTTCGTATTACGTATTTGGAACGTATTTTATCTTATATTTGTATATCTCCTTGGTTTGGTTTGGCTTGGTTATTCTTGGTTCGGGTTGGCTTGGTTCGGTTTGGGATTGCTATTGGTTCATTATGAACCAAAGGGTGAACCCCCTACCTACCACCACCACTACCATTTATTAACCCCTTCTCCTTTCTCTCTCTTCATTTATCATCTTCTCCACCATTACTTCCTCACCTACCAGAGAGAGGGAGAGAGAGGTCTAGGCAAGTGCAACTTGCTTCATGGAGGAACTCCAATTTTATTACTTTATTCTCTTCCTTACAGCATTTTCACTAACTTTAGTACTTGGCATTTTTACTTTCCATGGCTAGATTCTTGTAGATCTAAGTCTATTTTATTTTCAGAATTCTTGGATTTTGATCTACTTAATCTTGTTATTTCCGAGTTTTGATGGTTTCATGTTGTAGAGCATTTCATTCTGCCCCATTTTGACCTATGGAAGTTCGGATTTGGACTCCGGATGAAGGTTCTATGCAGCTTGGTGGCCATGGCTTCTTGGTGTTCTTCTTTTCGGAAGTTTGGAGAAGAAGAACAGTACTTGACTTGACCACATGAACATTTCATGCGGTAAGTGTTCTCCTAGCCGTATGGACTTTTCCCCACTTAGGCGCATATGCGCCCTTGCCTTTCCTGGCCGCATGAACTTGTACTCCTTACTAGCCGCATGAGCCCTTGAACTGACCTGGCCGCATGAGCTCCTAACTGAGCCGCATGCACCCCCTTCATATACTGGCCGCATAGGCGTGTAACCTGTCTGGCCGCATAAAGCCTTGCTTCCAAGCCGCATATGCATCAGCACCCTTGGCCGCATGAGGCTGAGTCCATTATCAGCCGCATATGCACCCTTCACTCCCAGCTGCATGATACTACACTCGCGAGCCGCATGGACCCATCCCCCGCCAGCCGCATGAATTCCCTATCCTTCTGACCGCATATGTCTTGCCTTTCTCAGCCGCATGACTGAGCGGATCTCTGAGCCGCATATGACTGATACCCCCCTTTGACCGCATAAGCCTTTTTCCCCACTAGCCGCATGCGCCTGACCCTATTCAGTCGCATGGGCTGTTCTCTTCCAGCCGCATGCGATCATTCCTGGCCGCATATGCCTTAGCCGCATGGCTCTCCTATAACCACGAATTTACTTGCTATGTTTGGACATGATAATTGAGCCTGAACTGACAGTGACCCGTAGTAGTGCACTCTTGACATGACTAACCTGGCATGATAGTGGCCCGTCGTGGCGCACTCCTGACTAGTACACTTGGCATGATGACCTAACATGAATTATCTTAAGCAGCTGTTGTGACGGCAACCTGACATGACATGACCTGCATAAATTACCTGGACACCGTGGACGATTGTGCTTGTACAAATAAACCAGTCCTGTCTTGCATCATGTCTAGGATGGGACTCCTGAGTACCACGGTGAGAAGTACCTACAGAAATGGACTAAGGTTAACAACTAGAATTACACAGTAGTCATGAAGAGATTTTCCAGCTACAGGCAATCCCGTTACCTGGGCACGCCTTGGGATCTGTAGCCTGCCGTCGAGTAGGGCACATTTCTAGCACACTGTCATGTGTTGCACCCTTCAAGCTACCTAAGGGTACATGCGTTTCCTGGATGATGTACCCACTTGAATTCAACCCTAATTTTTCAACCCGGGTAACCTGGATGGTCTGCAGGGCTTGTGGCTGTGGAATAATCTCACTGCATCTAGTTAGTAATTAGGCTTGTGACAACCCTAGTTAGTTAAAGTATCAAGCCGTAATTCTTGCTTGGCCGTGAAATGATTGGATGGAGTCTAACTAGTCTAGTCTTGCCCTGACCAGATTACTGTATGACCAGAATGCTGGTATTTATTTTACCGATAAATGGAAAGAATTCCAAGTTCTGTTCAGACGAAGGGTTACAACCCTGGTCCTTGTTTGGTTTACGGGTTGTAACCTGGTTATCTGAATATTTCCATGGTCATCTCGTCGTATATCATCCTGATATATTTTCTTTATTTCCAGTTCTTACTTTATTTATACTCTCGTGCTGATTGCTGGTTTTAGTTCCTAAGTGAAGCTTCCTTTGTGGCACTTGCTCTTTCTGGGGTCTGACCAGATGGTCTTGTATGGCCAGATTTCGGAGCAACTCCAAAGGATCTACCGACCTTCCAGCCAGATGGTGGCCACTAGACGGAACCCTGGCAACGAGTGGGTTTATTTTTGATCTCCCACTTTATTGTAAAATATTCTTTTGAGGCGTTTAGCCAATGAGCACCTGTTTAGCTCGATTTGTAATTACTTACTGTCTGCCTACGGGCTGTAACATGATTGACAGATCCTAGGGTTGATCATGTATGACTAAACTCTTGCTAGTCCTGACATTTTGTAACGACTAGCTTCATGATCAGCTGAATATATAATATTTGGGACGCCTTACTATTGTATATTTAATGATCATACATCTTGTAACTTTTACTTACTTGCTTGTGATTGAGACAATAGGCTTGTTCGTGACCTTAAGAGACTGCTGGCTTGTAGTTAAACCCTTATGTATCTAGACAGCCGTGACCGTATAGCGAGATGGATCCCATTTCATATACGTAGCTGGCTATGTCTGCCCCCGCTCTCCAGTATTCTGGTTCTGGGGCATGACATGGTTTAAGTGGTAGCCCATGCAGGTCTTGTAAATCAAGATATGTGAGGGTTTAACGAATAGATGTCTCAATCAATATTCGCCCTTGAACTCTGCTCATCTTCTCTGAATCCCTGGATTCTTGTCCTGATCACATGCTTGTCTCATTAATCTGTCCTAGTCCTTCCTTATTGTTCCCTATGTCGTCTTCTTCAGCGATATTGTTCGTGGTCCTACCGATCAGCAAGGCGGAGCACCTCCCGTGGACCAGCAGCAACCCGGAGATCAAGCCCAGCACTCCGGAGTAGCCTCCAGAGTCGAGCCTATTGGAGAAGGGCCACCAGTTCAGCCAGTTCAACCTGTAGAACCTGATGATGGCACATTAGTAGGACTCGTCAGGACCTTGATAGCTTCTCAAGATCGTCGTGGAGATGCCTTGCAACAGGCAGTGGTGGATGCTTTGACCAGAGGCGGTCATCCAGGGAACAACGCGGCCAACAGCTTCAAGCGCTTGAACCCTTCCTTCTTTGATGGTAGCGAAGATGCTATCGCAGCAGATGCATGGCTTCAGGATACTGAAGTGATTCTCGAAGCAGCCAGGACCCCAGAGAACGAAAAGTTGGCCGTAGTGCCCCTGCAGTTGTTGGATCTTGCTCGCAGCTGGTGGACGGTGCAGGCCGTTGGATTAGTGGCCCCTATTGCTTGGGCAGTATTCAGAGAGAGATTCCAGACCAAGTATTTTGACGCTGTAGCTCGGTACGATCTACAGACGAGGTTCACCAATCTGAAGCAAGGAAGCAGGACGGTCGACGGATATGCGGCCGAGTTTTCCAGATTCAGTCGATTTGCTCCCACCTTGGTGGCAACCGGGTATGATAGAGCCCAGCAGTTCCAGCAGGGACTTCACCTGGAGATCTTATTGGCAGTCGAGCAGTTTGAGCATCAGACTTTTGATGCGGTCTTGAGAGCAGCCCGGAGGCATGAGTATACCTCCCAAAGGATCGTGGATAGGGCAGGAGGTCGGAAGAGATCCCACGGCCAGATGAATCAGTCTTCAGCCCCAGCCCCGGCAGCCAGGGCTTTGACTATTGGAGCTTCGAGATGGGCGGCCTCTGTGACGTCGGTCCAGCATTCAACCCCGACGTACCCTCAGCAGCAGAAACAGAAGCAGTCTTCCGCAGTGGGATGTTCTCATTGTGGGAAGCCAGGCCATGTGGTGGCAGAGTGTCGTAGGGCGCAAGGATTGTGCCTGGCTTATGGAGCACCTGACCATAGGGTTGGGTCCTGCCCGAATAGGGGTGGTTCATCATCGTCCAACCTTTCTAGCTCTTCGATGAGAGGACCAGCACCGGTCCAGCAGCAGCAGCAGTATCCATTGCTGAGGCCCTTGCCGCCTCAGTCCCAGGTATTCCAGCAGCAGAACCCCCAACAGTATGCTCAAGTCCAAGCCCAGAGCCAGAGTAGGCAGCGAGGATTTCAGCAGAGGGGACCAGCACCCCGAGGGCATAGTCAGGCTATGGTGATGACCGCAGAGGATGTCAAACCCTTGACCAAATTTTATCCTCGCAGTTTTTTTATTTATTATTTTATCTTATTTATGTCACATACATTTGCTATGATTATTATTAGTTTTGTTTAAAATGCAATGGAGGGACCAAATAGAAAATAGTGAACTTTCAGGGGCCTTGGTGAAATTGTCACCAATTCAAACTTCTTTAAAGAAACAGAAGTACACAGTTGACATCGAGTTCGAAATACTCTCAGGAGCAAATCCAGTTTAAACTCAAATTTGAATTCCCTCTTCTTATCCGAGTTTGATTCAAACTCATAGTCAACCCTATCACCTCTCTTGTATAAAGGATCCAATGGTTGGCTATCTGCTGAGAACCCTAGCCGTCTACTTCACTTTCCTCAAGAGAAAAACCTGGGAAGGAACAGGAGAGACTCCACTTCAATCTAGAAGCCATCCAAACCTGTCAACTATATCAAGAGGTAATCACCTACCATCTAGATGCCTGTAAATTCTGTCTTTAGCCAGTTTGGGCCAAGAATGATATGTGTTTGATCAAATTCCTGAGAAGAACATAATGGAATAAATAAGAGTTTAAAGGGTGGTTTCGGGAAGGAAACGAACTTGTTACGGGCAATGTTTGGTACCATACCCTATTCTTGGTATCAGGTGTATATTCAAATAACAGTACTGCTCGTGACAATCATACCCGATCATGAGTGTCAGAGGTACTCTTGATATTATATCTGACCCCTGGTATCAGAGTCGACTTGTGATGTCACTTGTGCTTGTAATAAATCATCACAAATCCATAGGAGCCCTTTGTAGATTATGGGTCCTGTCGTTTAGATTGGTCAGACACATTGTAGGCAGAGACGAGACACTATGAGACTAAGAGTATCTTGTCTATGTCCAAATCATTTTGATTTCCATTATATACATTATTCAGATCTCTTACTCTAGTGCCAGTATGATAGCTTTGTTCCCTGTAAATTTCCTTAGGTTCAGTCATTAGACTGTGTAGTCCATATTAGTTGTTATGCATATTAGCTTTGTTCAGTTTTGACATGTTCAGCCTATCTGTGAGCAACCAACCTGTGTATCAATAGGAGTAGCCTAGTTGTAATGATCTGTCCTCATTTTAATTTCTGTTTGTCAGCATCTTTTGATGGATTGAATCTCCTGTATTTATCTGCTCATACCATAAAGTGCATAAGATATGAGGCTAAATTATCTTATACCTTTAAGAACCCTTGTAGTCTTACATATCAAACAATACTTCGTTCTACCAGGTATTACTTACACCTACTACTGGCCTCTCAATACCAGCCGCTTATGATTTCTTGTATTGAAATAAGAACTGCTACTGCTAGTTTGGCAAATGGCAGGCACAAATACAAATTAGATGTTCATCTTACCGGACCGTTGTCCACTATAATTACGAAAGAACAGTACTGTCTTTGATTTCCAAGACAGCAGATGAGATTTTATGTACAGTTATGCCAGCAGCCATCTTTCTTCCTTGTGAATCTCTATTAGAACTTTCCTTGTGGCTCTCTGCTTATACCTTGTTCGATTCCATATTAGGAATAATATTTCAGCTTTTCAATTATTATATATGTTCAGCCCTATACTAATGTTCCACCTTGTCCTGTCCCACCTACTGATTTCGACCCTGACACCAGTCCTTGTACCCAGGGGATCCTGATCCTTGGACTTCCTCTGTAACCAGTGGATGCTTACATCCTCTGTATGTGAATGTATCAGTTCACATAGGGCAGTCCCTGCGTTGTGGGTTAAGGGTCTAATCTGTAGTTCGCTTTGAATGCATGGCCAGTCCCATATACATCCTTGTATCGGTTTACCTGCAGTTCATATGCTCTTTGTAAATCAGCCAGGGATTCCATATAATACCAGAGTCTACCTATTGTACATATGGTACATACTGTAAGCAGGCAATAGGAGTATTAGAGAACAAGGTAGATTGGTAGTTGCTAGGTGGCTTGAGATAGATAGCAAATTCTATGGATTAGCCTCATGGGATTCCAGGATTAGTTGAATAGGAATATGGTTTGATAATTGTGACAGAGCAGACCATGTTGGCAAATGGCATATGATACCAAACCTGTTATTGGTTTTAGCTTATGACCAATGTTCTCTTGTCCACGAAACAGGATTACAGGAACCAGGTCCAAGGAGATTTGGCTAGAAGATATCATTGGTAGGCTAGTAGTATATTGGATTTAGTATTTAAGTGAATTTAGTTTAAATGCAGTATATGAGTTTTAACAGAAATCTCTATAGGCATCTGTGGACATGTAAAGAGGACACCAGCCCTACTTATACCAAAGAGTGTCCAGGTATCAGAGCTAGATGATAGAAGTCCACCAACAACAGGTTCCCGGGCTAGACAAGTAGGATTAGCAAGGAAATTCGGTTCCTATGGATACCATGATGGTATACAGGTATTTAAGTATTAGATATGTGCACGTACCATTCAAATCTAAGAATTGGTATTACCCCTGTATGTGTTTAAGCAACCAGGAAGCAATACTCAGGTGAGGGAGTCCTTGGACAGGAGAATCTGTAGGTATGGGGCAGACCCCAAGTAGGAGTGGGTGGATAGGAGTTATATGTACTATTACATATTGATAGCTCATATAGTGTAGTATCAGTAAATATCTAAATTGTGTAGAGAGAGTATCAAAGCCTTAGGTGTGCTTTTGTGCTTAGAGAACAGAGCATAGAAAGTGAGGAGGCAATGATGATAATCCCTAATAAATCCCTTTATAAGGAAGAGACTTTTTTTTCCATCTTCCATTTCCACCTAACAGTAATAGAGCTTGTAATGGGGGGTCAAAGGTTAGTATGGAAGAAATCTCATAGAACCACCTATGAACAGCCTACTTGTATTCAATTGGAATAGGCTTCAAAACCTTAAAAGATTATCCTTGATTCCAACTTATTTATTGACATGAAATTATTAAACAGGTTAATTGGACTTGGTTTAGCACTTGACAGTACCCGCAGCTCAGGACCTAAGGCAAGTATACCTTGCCTTCCTCTACAGTTTTACTTACATGCATTTCCTTTCGTTTTTCAGTTATTTGATTGTTATGGACATGTGCTTTTCGTGTTATTTTTTGTGGAGTTCTTTTTATTGTTTATAGCCATGTTCATGTTTTGGCCTTGCGTTTCACATTTGGAGTTCTCGTTAGTTTCTTGCTTGAGTCGTATCATAGAACGAGTGCGTGTAGTGAACTGCCATAGCCTTGATTATCGTTGTACACAACCAGAGAGTCCACACTCGGGACGAGGGTTGTTTGGTGCACCAGAGAGTCCACACACGGGACGAGGGTGTTTGTCGTGATCAAATGGCACCAGAGAGTCCACACACGGGACGAGGGTTGACCATTTACACCAGAGAGTCCACACTCGGGACGAGGGTGTCTTGTCGTGAGCTAGCCAGAGAGTCCACACATGGGACGAGGGTTAGCGCTTAGTTCAAACCAGAGAGTCCACACTCGGGACGAGGGTTTGATTTCTTCCATTGATCTCGTGTTTCGTTCATCCGGCAGTTCATTTACGCGTAGTTGTTCTAGTGTTCGTATTCGTGTTCGTATTCGTGTTCGTGTTTGTGTTCGTAGTCATTGTCTTGTTCTTGTTCTTTCTTGTTTATTCTTGAGCATGATAAAACTGCTAGATAGGCATGTATATTATGTATCTTGCTAGTCCTCTGAGGACCTGATGATCTCTTCAGGTTTAGCAGTTGCATGGAGTTAGCTAGTAGTTCTGGATGGCAGACGTGATGATACATTGCGGGATTCAGGTATTGTTATTGAGTTTATTATCCGCTCGTGCTTTTCATTCCTTATCATGAGATATCATGTTCTTTGTTTTAGTTGTAGACTCTTGTTATATTCCTTAGAGTCTTATCGGACATTTATGCTAGTGGGCTGCAGACCACGACCCATAGTGTTCATTCATGCTTCATATTCTTATTGTGGGTTGAGATATAGATTTGTTTGCCATGATTTGGCAGTATACCATAGCTTTGACAGTGTTTACGTATTCGAGTCGGGCTGGAGTCCGTTCGATTCGTAGCTAGTCTTGGACACGCTTCGTATCCGAAAAGCGGGTGCGGGTCGTGACAAGTTTTTTTGGTGGCCCATGCAGGTCAGAGCATATCGTATCGGTTACGTAACTGTACTGGTTCGAGCCTGCGAAACTGACTGAACCCATAGAAATCTCAATCCACTCTACCTTGAAAATTCTCCTAGAAACTTCTCTACGTCCTTGAAATTTCATATTTGTTCTCGATTATTCTCCATTGCCTTTTCGTACCCTTGATTCTCGTCCCTTCCTATTTCAGGATGACAAATGATCGTGCTGTCTAGAATTCATCAGGATTCTCTCGCCTCAGTCGCTTTGCGGAGAACTTAGTCAGCACCCCGGAAGACAAAGCACGACGCTTCAGAAAGGGATTATTGTACGAGATTCGTTTAGCTATCGCCACCAGCCGAGCCACTACCTACGAAGAGATTCTAGAAGTCGCCCAAGCTGTAGAAGAAGAACTTAGTCACAAGCCGAAGAGGAATCGAGAAGCATTCGGAGGAGGCAACAACCAATCAGCACCAGCGAAACGCCCCAATATTTTCGAGAAGACCCCATCACCGCAGCATCAACAGCAACTACGATCAGCCCCACAACAAGTCCAAGATGCACCCACCTGCCACTATTGCAAGAAAAGAGGCCACGTCCAAGAAAATGCCGAAGATGGTTAGGATTGTGCTACACTTGTGGATCCCACCAGCACTTATCTTGAGACTGTCCGAAGAAGAACGCGACTGCACCACCACTACCAGCTACATAAGGAGGACAAGCCTACGTCATGAACGCGGTGGATACGACAACACCACAGGGAGCAGCTGGCGAGAACTTTCAGTAGATATTGGCAGTATCATTGATAGGCCACATTAGATTTGACTTATGAACAATTGAAATTTCCTTTTAGACTATTCACTCTAGTAGATCACCAGCTCCTTAAATTTCGAGGACGAAATTTGTTTAAGGGGGGAAAAGTTGTCAAACCCTTGACCAAATTTTATCCTCGCAGTTTTTTTATTTATTATTTTATCTTATTTATGTCACATACATTTGCTATGATTATTATTAGTTTTGTTTAAAATGTAATGGAGGGACCAAATAGGAAATAGTGAACTTTCAGGGGCCTTGGTGAAATTATCACCAATTCAAACTTCTTTAAAGAAACAGAAGTACACAGTTGACATCGAGTTCGAAATACTCTCAGGAGCAAATCCAGTTTAAACTCAAATTTGAATTCCTTCTTCTTATCCGAGTTTGATTCAAACTCATAGTCAATCCTATCACCTCTCTTGTATAAAGGATCCAATGGTTGGCTATCTGCTGAGAACCCTAGCCGTCTACTTCACTTTCCTCAAGAGGAAAACCTGGGAAGGAACAGGAGAGACTCCACTTCAATCTAGAAGCCATCCAAACCTGTCAACTATATCAAGAGGTAATCACCTACCATCTAGATGCCTGTAAATTCTGTCTTTAGCCAGTTTGGGCCAAGAATGATATGTGTTTGATCAAATTCCTGAGAAGAACATAATGGAATAAATAAGAGTTTAAAGGGTAGTTTCGGGAAGGAAACGAACTTGTTACGGGCAATGTTTGGTACCATACCCTATTCTTGGTATCAGGTGTATAGTCAAATAACAGTACTGCTCGTGATAATCATACCCGATCATGAGTGTCAGAGGTACTCTTGATATCATATCTGACCCCTGGTATCAGAGTCGACTTGTGATGTCACTTGTGCTTGTAATAAATCATCACAAATCCATAGGAGCCCTGTGTAGATTATGGGTCCTGTCGTTTAGATTGGTCAGACATATTGTAGGCAGAGACGAGACACTATGAGACTAGGAGTATCTTGTCTATGTCCAAATCATTTTGATTTCCATTATATATATTATTCAGATCTCTTACTCTAGTGCCAGTATGATAGCTTTGTTCCCTGCAAATTTCCTTAGGTTCAGTCATTAGACTGTGCAGTCCATATTAGTTGTTATGCATATTAGCTTTGTTCAGTTTTGACATGTTCAGCCTATCTGTGAGCAACCAACCTGTGTATCAATAGGAGTAGCCTAGTTGTAATGATCTGTCCTCATTTTAATTTCTGTTTGTCAGCATCTTTTGATGGATTGAATCTCCTGTATTTACCTGCTCATACCATAAAGTGCATAAGATATGAGGCTAAATTATCTTATACCTTTAAGAACCCTTGTAGTCTTACATATCAAACAATACTTCGTTCTACCAGGTATTACTTACACCTACTACTGGCCTCTCAATACCTGCCGCTTATGATTTCTTGTATTGAAATAAGAACTGCTACTGCCAGTTTGGCAAATGGCAGGCACAAATACAAATTAGATGTTCATCTTACCGGACCGTTGTCCACTATAATTATGAAAGAACAGTACTGTCTTTGATTTCCAAGACAGCAGATGAGATTCTATGTACAGTTATGCCAGCAGCCATCTTTCTTCCTTGTGAATCTCTATTAGAACTTTCCTTGTGGCTCTCTGCTTATACCTTGTTCGATTCCATATTAGGAATAATATTTCAGCTTTTCAATTATTATGTATGTTCAGCCCTATACTAATGTTCCACCTTGTCCTGTCCCACCTACTGATTTCGACCCTGACACCAGTCCTTGTACCCAGGGGATCCTGATCCTTGGACCTCCTTTGTAACCAGTGGATGCTTACATCCTCTGTATGTGAATGTATCAGTTCACATAGGGCAGTCCCTGCGTTGTGGGTTAAGGGTCTAATCTCTAGTTCGCTTTGAATGCATGGCCAGTCCCATATACATCCTTGTATCGGTTTACCTGCAGTTCATATGCTCTTTGTAAATCAGCCAGGGATTCCATATAATACCAGAGTTTACCTATTGTACATATGGTACATACTGTAAGCAGGCAATAGGAGTATTAGAGAACAAGGTAGCTTGGTAGTTGCTAGGTGGCTTGAGATAGATAGCAAATTCCATGGATTAGCCTCATGGGATTCCAGGATTAGTTGAATAGGAATATGGTTTGATAATTGTGACAGAGCAGACCATGTTGGCAAATGGCATATGATACCAAACCTGTTATTGGTTTCAGCTTATGACCAATGTTCTCTTGTCCACGAGACAGGATTACAGGAACTAGGTCCAAGGAGATTTGGCTAGAAGATATCATTGGTAGGCTAGTAGTATATTGGATTTAGTATTTAAGTGAATTTAGTTTAAATGCAGTATATGAGTTTTAACAGAAATCTCTATAGGCATCCGTGGACATGTAAAGAGGACACCAGCCCTACTTATACCAAAGAGTGTCCAGGTATCAGAGCTAGATGATAGAAGTCTACCAACAACAGGTTCCCGGGCTAGACAAGTAGGATTAGCAAGGAAATTTGGTTCCTATGGATACCATGCTGGTATACAGGTATTTAAGTATTAGATATGTGCACGTACCATTCAAATCTAAGAATTGGTATTACCCCTGTATGTGTTTAAGCAACCAGGAAGCAATACTCAGGTGAGGGAGTCCTTGGACAGGAGAATCTGTAGGTATGGGGCAGACCCCAAGTAGGAGTGGGCGGATAGGAGTTATATGTACTATTACATATTGATAGCTCATATAGTGTAGTATCAGTAAATATCTAAATGGTGTAGAGAGAGTATCAAAGCCTTAGGTGTGCCTTTGTGCTTAGAGAACAGAGCATAGAAAGTGAGGAGGCAATGATGATAATCCCTAATAAATCCCTTTATAAGGAAGAGACTTTTTTTTCCATCTTCCATTTCCACCTAACAGTAATAGAGCTTGTAATGGGGGGTCAAAGGTTAGTATGGAAGAAATCTCATAGAACCACCTATGAACAGCCTACTTGTATTCAATTGGAATAGGCTTCAAAACCTTAAAAGATTATCCTTGATTCCAACTTATTTATTGACATGAAATTATTAAACAGGTTAATTGGACTTGGTTCAGCACTTGACAGTACCCGCAGCTCAGGACCTAAGGCTAGTATACCTTGCCTTCCTCTACAGTTTTACTTATATGCATTTCCTTTCGTTTTTCAGTTATTTGATTGTTATGGACATGTGCTTTTCGTGTTATTTTCTGTGGAGTTATTTTTATTGTTTATAGCCATGTTCATATTTTGGCCTTGCGTTTCACATTTGGAGTTCTCGTCAGTTTCTTGCTTGAGTCGTGTCATAGAACGAGTGTGTGTAGTGAACTGCCATAGCCTTGATTATCGTTGTACACAACCAGAGAGTCCACACTCAGGACGAGGGTTGTTTAGTGCACCAGAGAGTCCACACACGGGACGAGGGTGTTTGTCGTGATCAAATGGCACCAGAGAGTCCACACACGGGACGAGGGTTGACCATTTACACCAGAGAGTCCACACTCGAGACGAGGGTGTCTTGCCGTGAGCTAGCCAGAGAGTCCACATTCGGGACGAGGGTTAGCGCTTAGTTCAAACCAGAGAGTCCACACTCGGTACGAGGGTTTGATTTCTCCCATTGGTCTCGTATTTCGTTCATCCGGCAGTTCATTTACGCGTAGTTGTTCTAGTGTTCGTATTCGTGTTCGTATTCGTGTTTGTGTTTGTGTTCATAGTCATTGTCTTATTTTTGTTCTTTCTTATTTATTCTTGAGTATGATAAAACTGCTAGATAGGCATGTATATTATGTATCTTGCTAGTCCTCTGAGGACCTGATGATCTCTTCAGGTTTAGCGGTTGCATGGAGTTAGCTAGTAGTTCTGGATGGCAGACGTGATGATACATTACGGGATTCAGGTATTGTTATTGAGTTTATTATCCGCTCGTGCTTTTTATTCCTTATCATGAGATATTATGTTCTTTGTTTCAGTTGTAGACTCTTGTTATATTCCTTAGAGTCTTATCGGACATTTATGCTAGTGGGCTGCAGACCACGACCCATAGTGTTCATTCATGCTTCATATTCTTATTGTGGGTTGAGATATAGATTTATTTGCCATGATTTGGCAGTATACCATAGCTTTGACAGCGTTTACGTATTCGAGTCGGGCTGGAGTCCGTTCGATTCGTAGCTGGGCTTGGACACGCTTCGTATCCGAAAAGCGGGTGCGGGTCGTGACAGAGGAAGGATTAGCACCAGGAGAGGTAGTGGCAGGTACTATTCTCGTCAACTCCTTTCCAGCTTCAGCTTTATTTGATTCTAGTGCATCGCATTCTTTTATGTCTGTACGATTCGCGACACGGATAGGATTGGAGCCCGAGTCATTATCAGTTAGACTCAATTTACTTACTGGTAACAGTCTTATGGGAGTAGATAGAGTGTTTTCCTCGTGTCGGATCGTAGTTAGCGGTAGAGAGTTCCCCGCTAGATTGATAGAGTTTCCGATGGCCGATTATGATTTGGTCTTAGGGATGGATTGGTTGAGGAACCAGTATGCTAGAATAGACTGCCATATCGGCAGGGTTGTTTTTAGCATTCCAGGTGAGCCAGAGTTTTCCTTCTCTCGAGGCGAGGTTGAGTCTTCTCCTCCGATATTGCGGATGGCAGTAGCAGCGGTTCAGTTGCCCAGGGTAGTCGATGAGTTCCCAGATGTTTTCCCAGAAGAGCTTCCAGGTATGCCTCCAGAACGGGAGATCGAGTTCACTATAGACTTGACTTTCGGGACTGCCCCAGTGTCAGAGAGAGTCTACAGAACGGTACCGTCAGAATTGGAGATCTTGTACAAGATAATTGAGGAACTTAGAACCAAGGGATTCATTCGTGCCAGTGGATCGCCTTGGGGAGCCCCGATGCTTCTTGTGAAAAAGAAGGATGGTACGTCCAGGTTATGTGTTGATTATCGTACCTTGAATTCAGTGACAATCAAGAACAAATATCCTCTCCCAAGGATAGATGACTTGTTTGATCAACTCAAAGGGGCAGCAGTATTCTCGAAGATTGATTTACGGTCAGGATATCATCAGATCAGAGTCAGAGAGCAGGACATCCTGAAGACAGCTTTTAGATCGAGATATGGGCATTGGGAGTTCCTTGTTATGCCCTTTGGAGCAACCAATGCGCCGGCAGTATTCATGGATCTCATGAATCGCTTCTTCATGCCTTACTTGGATCAGTTCGTGATTATGTTTTTGGATGACATCCTGGTTTATAGCAGGAGTGAAGCGGAGCATGAGCAGTATCTCCGTGTGGTTCTTCAGACTCTCAGGGAGCACCAGTTGTATGCCAAGTTTAGTAAAGGCAAGTTCTGGCTCGATCGCATTTCGTACTTGGGTCATATCATTACCAGAGGAGGAGTAGAAGTGGATCCCCAGAAGATTGAGGCCATTGAGTCATGGCCAGTGCCCAGCACAGTTGCAGAAGTTTGTAGTTTTCTTGGATTGGTCGGCTACTACCGGCGGTTTGTTTCAGATTTTGCTCGGATTTCAGCGCCGTTGACTCAGTTGACCCACAAGGATGTGCAGTTTGCTTGGACGGCAGCGTGTCAGAGTTCTTTTGAGCAATTGAAGTGAGACCTGATAACGGCTCCTATTCTCACGCTTCCAGATGGAACCGAAGGTTTCTCGGTACATTGTGATGCTTCAGACAGAGGTTTAGGATGTGTTCTGATGCAGCATGGAAAGGTAATAGCTTATGCGTCACGGCAACTTCGTGATCATGAGAAGAATTACCCAACCTATGACTTGGAGCTGGCAGCGGTAGTGTTTGCACTCAAGTTGTGGAGGCACTATCTGTATGGAGATAGGGTGGAGATCTTCACCGACCACAAGAGCCTGAAGTATGTTTTCATCTAGAAGGATCTTAACATGCGTCAAAGGAGATGGATAGAGCTACTTGTGGATTATGATGTCAACCTGCAGTATCATCCTGGGAAGGCCAACGTCGTAGCAGATGCATTGAGCTGGAGAGCAGGAGTTTATTTCCTAACAGCACAACCAGAGCTGTTAGCCGATCTTCAGAAGATGGGTATAGAAGTTGTTCTCCCTTCCAGTGTGGCATTGATGGCCAGCATACAAGTTCAGTCCACTATAGTCGAGAGGATCCGGATGGCGTAGTCAACAGATTCCAAGCTTCAGCGGCTCAGAGCAGAGTGCGAGGCAGGACGAAGACCAGAGTTGTGCATTCATGTGGATGGTACACTTCGACATGGTAAGCGTCTTTGTGTACCCAGTAGAGATATCAGGTAGGAGATCATGTCGGAAGCACACAGTTCTCAGTATTCCATCCATTCTGGTAGTACGAAGATGTACCGTGATATCCGTCAGCACTTCTGGTGGAATGGCATGAAGCGGGAGATAGCTCGGTTTGTCTCTCGATGTTTGGTTTGCTAACAAGTTAAAGCTGAACATCAGAGACCGGCTGGACTTTTTCAGCCCTTGCCGATTCCAGAATGGAAGTGGAAGCATGTGACCATGGATTTTGTGACTGGATTACCTAGATCCCCAGCTGGTAGAGATGCTATCTGGGTTATTGTTGATCGGCTCACGAAGGTAGCTCACTTTCTCCCATTCAGAGTTGGTCAATCGACGGCTCAGCTAGCGGAGATGTATCTAAGGCAGATTGTCAGATTGCACGGTGTTCCAGTCAGTATCATCTCGGACCGGGATTCAAGATTTACGTCGCACTTTTGGCGTAGCCTACAAGAGAGTTTGGGAACTCATCTCCAGTTCAGTTCAGCCTATCACCCGCAGACAGATGGCCAGTCGGAGCGCACGATCCAGACTCTTGAAGATATGTTACGATCTTGCACACTTGACTTCGATGGTTCGTGGGAAGATCACTTGCATCTGGTGGAGTTCTCGTACAACAACAGTTTCCAGGCTAGTATCCAAATGGCACCGTTCGAGGTATTGTATGGTAGGAAGTACAGATCTCCGTTAGCCTGGAATGATGTTGGAGAGAGGCAGATACTTGGTCCAGAAATGATTGCTCAGACAGTTGAGGTGGTCAGGAAGGTCAGAGATCACCTTTGAGTTGCCCAAGATCGCCAGCGTCATTGGGCCGATTCTCATCGGCGTCCTTTCGAGTTTTTGGTCCGCGATCATGTATTCCTGAGGATTTCGCCTAACCGTGGCGTCATTCGTTTCGGCGTACGGGAAAAGCTTAGTCCTAGGTATATAGGACCGTTCGATATTCTGGAGTGAGTAGAAGATGTATCCTATCGTCTCGCTCTTCCACCGCCGCTAAGAGAGGTGCATGACGTGTTCCATGTATCCCAATTACGACGGTATATCCCGGACCCGAGCCACATCCTGGATCATTCGAAATTGGTTGTTGTTACCAACCTTTCGTATGAGGAAAGGCCCGTGTCTATATTGGACCGGAGAGAGAATATCCTCAAGAATAAGACTATCAAGATAGTCCGAGTTGCTTGGGGTCATCACTCTTTGGGTGTGTCAACGTGGGAGCGTGAGGACGATATCCGATCGTGATATCCCGACTTGTTTGACTCGTGAGGTATAATATCCTTCTTATGTCTCATGCCTTCGATTCCTTGCTTGCATGATTGATTGCTTGATTGTTTGTCTAGTATAGCTTGCTTGTTATTAGTATAGCTTGTCATTGCCCCCTCTAGCCTCTTGATTAAATTCCGAGGACGGAATTCTTTTAAGGTGGGTAGAGTTGTAATACCTGTGTTCGTATTACGTATTTGGAATACGTATACGTATTTTATCTTATATTTGCATATCTCCTTGGTTTGGTTTGGCTTGGTTAATTTTGGTTCGGGTTGGCTTAGTTCGGTTTGGGATTGCTATTGGTTCATTATGAACCAAAGGGTGAACCCCCTACCTACCACCACCACTACCATTTATTAACCCCTTCTCCTTTCTCTCTCTTCATTTATCATCTTCTCCACCATTACTTTCTCACCTACCAGAGAGAGGGAGAGAGAGGTCTAGGCAAGTGCAACTTGCTTCATGGAGGAACTCCAATTTTATTACTTTACTCTCTTCCTTACAGCATTTTAACTAACTTTAGTACTTGGCATTTTTACTTTCCATGGCTAGATTCTTGTAGATCTAAGTCTATTTTATTTTTGGGCTTTCATCTACTTAATCTTGTTATTTCCGAGTTTGGATGGTTCCATGTTGTAGAGCATTTCATTCTGTCCCATTTTGACCTATGGAAGTTCGAATTTGGACTCCGGATGAAGGTTCTATGCAGCTTGGTGGCCATGGCTTCTTGGTGTTCTTCTTCTTCTCGAAAGTTTGTAGAAGAAGAACAGTACTTGACTTGACCGCATGAACATTTCATGCGGCAAGTGTTCTCCTAGCCGCATGGACTTTTCCCCACTTAGCCGCATATGCGCCCTTGCCTTTCCTGGCCGCATGAACTTGTACTCCTTACTAGCCGCATGAGCCCTTGAACTGACCTGGCCGCATGAGCTCCTAACTGAGCCGCATGCACCCCCTTCATATACAGGCCGCATAGGCGTGTAACCTGTCTGGCCGTATAAAGCCTTGCTTCCAAGCCGCATATGCATCAGTACCCTTGGCCGCATGAGGCCGAGTCCATTATCAGCCGCATATGTACCCTTTACTCCCAGCCGCATGATACTACACTCGCGAGCCGCATGGACCCATCCCCCGCCAGCCGCATGAATTCCCTATCCTCCTGACCGCATATGTCTTGCCTTTCTCAGCCGCATGACTGAGCGGATCTCTGAGCCGCATATGACTGATACCCCCCTTTGACCGCATAAGCCTTTTTCCCCGCTAGCCGCATGCGCTTGACACTATTCAGCCGCATGGGCTGTTCTCTTCCAACTGCATGAGATCATTCCTGGCCGCATATGCCTTAGCCGCATGGCTCTCCTATAGCCCTATGTATTGATATTTTATTAGATATTTTACGTCCACTTTATATCCTTACGCCTTTTTTATGAACTTGATAACCACGAATTTACTTGCTATGTTTGGACATGATAATTAAGCCTGACCTGACAGTGACCCGTAGTGGTGCACTCCTGACATGACTAACCTGGCATGATAGTGGCCCGTCGTGGCGCACTCCTGACTAGTACACTTGGCATGATGACCTGACACGAACTATCTTGAGCAGCTGTTACGATGGATACCTGACATGACATGACCTGTATAAATTACCTGGACACCGTGGATGATTGTGCTTGTACAAAAAAACCAGTCCTGTCTTGCATCATGTCTAGGATGGGACTCCTGAGTACCACGGTCAGAAGTACCTACTAAAATGGACTAAGGTTAACAACTAGAATTACACAGTAGTCATGAAGAGATTTCCCAGCTACAGGCAATCCCGTTACCTGGGCACGCCTTGGGATCTGTAGCCTGCCGTCGAGTAGGGCACATTTCCAGCATACTGTCATGTGTTGCACCCTTCAAGCTACCTAAGGGTACATGCGTTTCCTGGACGATGTACCCACTTGAATTCAACCCTAATCTTTCAACCCGGGTAACCTGGATGGTCTGCAGGGCTTGTGGCTGTAGAATAATCTCACTGCATCTTGTTAGTAATTAGGCTTGTGACAACCCTAGTTAGTTAAAGTATCAAGCCGTAATTCTTGCTTGGCCGTGAAATGATTGGATGGAGTCTAACCAGTCTAGTCTTGTCCTGATCAGATTACTGCATGACCAGAATGCTTGTATTTATTTTACTGATAAATGGGGAGAATTTCAAGTTCAGTTCAGACGAAGGGTTACAACCCCGGTCCTTGTTTGGTTTGTGGGTTGTAACCTGGTTATCTGAATAGTTCTATGGTCATCTCGTCGTATATCATCCTGATGTATTTTCTTTATTTCCAGTTCTTACTTTATTTATACTCTTGTGCTGATTGCTGGTTTTAGTTCCTAAGTGAAGCTTCCTTTGTGGCACTTGCTCTTTCTGGGGTCTGACCCAGCTGGTTTTGTATGGCCAGATTTTGGAGCAACTCCAGAGGATCTACCGACCTTCTAGCCAGATGGTGGCCACTAGACGGAACCCTGGCAACGAGTGGGTTTATTTTTGATCTCCCACTTTATTGTAAAATATTTTTTTGAGGCGTTTAGCCGACGAGCACCTGTTTAGCTCGATTTGCAATTACTTACTGTCTGCCTACGGGCTGTAACATGATTGACAGATCCTAGGGTTGATCATGTATGACTAAACTCTTGCTAGTCCTGACATTTTGTAACGACTAGCTTCATGATCAGCTGAATATGTAATGTTTGGGACGCCTTACTATTGTATATTTAATGATCATACATCTTGTAACTTTTACTTACTTTCTTGTGATTGAGACAATAGGCTTGTTCAAGACCTTAAGAGACTGCTGGCTTGTAGTTAAACCCTCATGTATCTAGACAACCATGACCGTATAGCGAGATGGATCCCATTTCATATACGTAGCTGGCTATGTCTGCCCCCGCTCTCCAGTATTCTGGTTCTGGGGCGTGACAATAGATGTCCGGTGTCCTGTCATTGTTAAAAAGGATATACAATCTTAGTTTCCATACTAAGTTCAAGACTAGGACACTAGTGGTGTGACACGACTTTCTAGCTGAACACCAAGACAAGTGATGACTTTAGCATAGGAGACCAATGTGGGGTGACACAATATCAAAACCAACTTTTTAGGATCTCTATACTAAGGTAGGGTAAGGTCCCAATACTAAAATATCCCAAACATACACATAACATCACAAGACATAATTATTTAATTAATAAATTAGACTGTACACTGTTCCAACAATTATTAATATAGTCAAAAAACTGCAATATATAAAATAAAGTACCAAAATGATCATTGTTAGTTATAGAAATTTATACTAATTTTTTTGGAATTTACAAATTAATATAGATATTTATTAAAAATTAGTAAACATAAGTACTTTGAAAATGAATTCTGTTTTCCTATTTTTATAAAATGGCAACATAAAAGTTAAATCCTGGAAAAATTACATTAAATTAGTTAAATTAACAAAGTATTTAAGTATAATTTGTCCATATTTTTACAGTATTTAAAATCTAACTATAAATTCAAATACAGCAAAGTACAATTTCTGGAAATAAATAATTGAATATTTAATATATTTATCCACGTTTACGAAATTGAACCAAACTCCAGATACGGGACCCAAAGCCATGAATCAAATCCGATATGACTCGTACAGACCTTGAATGTATTTAGAGTCATTTAAGCCCACAAAACCCATGCTAGGTCTGGACTCAAATGGCCATAATTAACAGAATACGTAAAAATACGAAATTAAATATATAGATATATGTGCATATTAAAATAATATAATAATATTTTAATGCAGTAAAATATACTTAACTCTAATATTTACAGATAAACAAATACTTAACTCTAATATTTACAGATAAACAAATTAACATGTAAATTTACATATATTAAAATATCGCACAAACTATACATATACATAGAAGTACAAATATACTAAATAGTATATAAATATGTATATATAGATATAATTATATATATTTTTTTTTTTTTTATATATAGATATAATTATATATATATATATAATTATATATAGATATATAGATATAATTATATAGATATAATTATATATATATATATATATATATATATATATATATATATATATATATATATATATATATATATATATATATATATATATATATATAAATATAATTACATATACATAGAAGTACAAATATACTAAATAGTATATAAATATGTATATATAGATATAATAATTATTATATATATATATATATATATATATATATATATATATATAATATATATATTATATATATATATATATATATATATATATATATATATATATATATATATATATTTTTTTTTTTTTTAACCAAACAGCATTTATTGAATAGAATAAATATATATATATATATTATATATATATATATATATATATATATATAAAATATATATATATATATATATATATATATATATATATATATATATATAGATATATATATATATATATATATATATATATATCTATATATATATATATATATATATATATCTTTTTCTTTTATATATATATATTTTTTCTTTTTCTTTTATATATATATATATTTCTTTTATATATATATATATATCTATATATATATATATATATATATATATATATATATATATATATATATATATATTATATATATATATATATATATATTTCTTTTATATATATATATATACTAAATATATATATACTAAATATATATATATACTAAATATATATATATATACTAAATATATATATATATATATATATATATATATATATATATATTTATATATATATATATATATATATATATATATATATATATATATATTTATTATATATATATATATATATATATATATATATATATATATATATATATATATAATATATATATATATATATAATTATATATATATATATATATATATATATATATATATATAAAGAAATACTTATAATATAATATAAATATGTATAAATATAATATATAATATTATACATATATATGCATAAAAACAAATATATAAAATATATACATAATAGTATAATAAAAAATACTTATATATATACATACATATACATATATACATACATATATACATATATAAATACATATATATGTATAAATATAAAACTCAGCCCAAAAGCCATTGGGCTGAACCCAAACTCGCATGAACAGTAAATCCGAACCCAAAGCACAGTAAACCCAAACCCATTAGTTAAACAGGTTTAACCCATTAACATTAATATAAACCCGAAACCCATTAACCTATTCCTGTGTCCGGATAGTTAGGGACACAGGTTTCTGGACTCGCTACGAGTCTTGTGTTCGAGGTAAGAACTCGCATTCTGACAAGAATTAGCCGTGTCCAAGGCCATCACGAGACTCATCGACACACGGCGACCCTTCTACGTGTATACGAGGCACAGACACGTAGCAGGGAAGGAACGACACGTACGTGTCCGACCAACGGGGGCTGTAGGGGCTGCTGCACGACGGAGGAGGCATCGTGGTTGTCGAAAAAAATAGGATCGGGGTTCGCCTCGTCGAGGTGAACAGTTTGGTGGTGGCGACTCATCGAAAAGTGAACTGTAGCGGCAGGAAACTTAGATCTAGGTTTCTGGCGAAGTCGACGGAGAAGACGAGCTAGGGCGGCGGCTACGGTGGTCGGGAATGTGTGGGAAGCTAGGGTTTCGAAAGGAGGGTTTATAGGGTCGAAACGGTGTTTAGATTAGGGTTTCGATCGTCGAATTAGGGTTTAGGGTTAGGGTTACGGCGAGGTCGACGGAGAAAAACGACAGAACGAAGGCGGTGGTCGTCAGGTGATTTTGCACAAAAACCCTCGACAATTTGAAATTTATAAAACACCCCACCGCCTTACAGTATACAATTTCCAAATTGCATAATCACCCGTCCGCAATGTTCTGTGCAAATTTAATTTGCATAGACAATTCTAATATTGCAGACTGACATAAAAATAATTTAAACAATTATAAAACTAATTTTAAAAATTGCAAATTGATATTTTAGACTTTAAAAATCATTTTAAAATTCTAAAAAATTCCTAATAATCATAATAAATTCTTTTAAGGCTAAAAATATCATTTGCACTTAAAAACCCTTAATTTAAAATAATTAAATAATAGGGGCTTACAAATCTTCCCTCCTTGAAAAATTTTGTCCTCAAAATTCACAAGGATAGAAGACTCTACAAACATTTAACATAGTAAGCAATTCAAACAATGACTAAGTCTACTTTTAAGACTAACCTCTATGGTATCAAGCGGAAGCGGATGGCTCTCTCGTGGCTGGTGGGTTGAACAAGTAAGGATATCTCTTCCTTATATCCGACTCCCTTTCCCAAGTAGATTCTCCTGGAGAGTGACGGCTCCAAGCTACTCAGACTAAGGCTATGACTTTGTTCCTCAGCCTTTTCTCCCTTCGGTCCAATACCTCCACTGCCTGTTTAGTTACTGCAAGACTCGGTCCGATCTCCAACTCTGAATGATCCAATACATGGCTGGGGTCGGGAACGTATCTCCTCAGCTGAGACACCTGAAAGACATCGTGAACTCCCGCTAGGTTGGGCGGTAGTGCAACCCTATAAGCTACATCTTCGATCCTGTCGAGTATCTCGAACGGCCCAATGTATCTAGGGCTCAACTTGTCGCCTCGTCCGAATCGGATCGTCTCTCTGGTAGGTGATATCTTCACCAATACCATATCTCCGTCGGCGAACTCCATTGATATACGACTAGCATCTTCCAAATGTTTCTGCCTGTCCTGAGCAACTCTAAGTCTGTCTCTGATCATCCTGACCTTCTTTGCTGCTTCGGTGATCATTTCTGGCCCAAGCATCACTCTATCTCCAACGTCATCCCAAAAGTGTGGTGTACAGCATCGTCGTCCATATAGTACCTCGAATGGAGACATACCGATGCTGGCTTAGTAGCTCTTGTTGTATGAAAACTCTATCAAGTGAAGATGACTTTCCCATGATCCTCCGAAGTCCAGTACACAAGTCCTCAACATGTCCTCGAGCGTCTGAATCGTCCTCTCGGACTGTCCATCAGTTTGTGGGTGGTACGTTGTACTGAACTTGAGCCAACTGCCCAACTCCTCTTACAATCTCGTCCACTAATGAGATTTGAATTGGTTATCCAGGTCCGATACGCTGCTCACTGGTACTCCGTGGAAGCGAACTATCTGCTGTATGTATAGCTCTGCCAACTTCTCGGTGGAAAGTTCCACCTTGATGGGTATGAAATGAGCACACTTTGTCAGCCTCTCAACGATAACCCATATGGCATCCTTCCCTACTTGAGAACGAGGAAGCCCTGAGGCAAAGTCCATCATAATATGTTCCCACTTCCACTCGGGAATAGGTAACCGCTGTAATAGACCGGCTGGTCTCTGACGCTCCGTCTTTACCTGCTGGCAAACTAGGCACCTTGAAATAAAGCGTGATACATCTCTCTTCTCCTCGTGCCACCAGAGATGCCCCCACAAGTCACGGTACATCATGTTGGCACCGGGGTTAATAGTATATCGCGACCGATGCGCCTCCTGTAAGATTGCCTCTATCAGCTCACCCTTTGGCACGCATAACCAGCAGCCGTGCCTCAAAGATCTATCCTTTGCTATGGTAAAGTCATCAAGAAATCCAGTTAAAGCCTGAACTCTGAGTATACAGAGGCTCTCATATGTAGACTGAATCTCCTTGATCTGCTCTATCAGACCTGACTGAATATCTAGCGCTATCATATGTATCACTGATCTTGGCTGAATTATCTCAATACCGAGCTTCTTTAGATATTCCCATAAATGTCGATCCATTATCAGATACCATGCTATCGGATGCCTGCTCAGCGCATCCGCTACCACATTTGCCTTCCCGGGGTGATACTGTAAATCGATGTCGAAGTCCTTCATCAACGGCAACCATCCTCTTTGCCTCATGTTCAGCTCTTTCTGTATTAACACATACTTCAAGATCTTGTGGTCTATGAAGATTTCTACTCGCTCCCTGTATAATTAGTGTTTTTACAACTTGAGTACAAAGATCACCGCAGCTAACTCCAGGTCGTGAGTAGGATAGTTCTATTCATGAGTCTGTAATTTCCTAGAAGCGTAGGCAATCACTTTCCTATCTGCTACAAAACACATCCTAGCCCCTTTCACGAAGCGTTGTTGTAAATGGTAAAACCTTCAGATCCTGAAGGTAATGTCAAAACTGGTACAGTCGTCAATCTCCTCTTCAGCTCATCAAATGTTACCTGACAGTCCTCTGACCAGATATACTCTGCATCCTTCCATGTCAGCTTCGTCATAGGTTCAGCTATTCTAGCAAAGTCCTGGACAAACTTCTTGTAATAGCTTGCTAATCCCAAGAAACTCCTGATCTCTGAAACTGATGTCGGAGCCTTCCATGTCTCGACGATAGCAATCTTCCTGGGGGCTACTGAGATCCCCTCTCCATTGACCACATGACCGAGAAACTCCACTCGGTCGAAAAAGAACTCGCACTTCGACAATTTAGCATACAACCTCTCTTTCTTCAGAATCCCCAGAACTGTCCACAAGTGTTCTTCGTGCTCTTCTGGCATCATCGAGTATATCAGGATGTCTTCGATAAACACCACGACGAATTTATCCAGATATTGGTGAAATATATTGTTCATCAAGTTCATAAAGACAGCTAGCGCATTTGTAAGACCAAATGGCATCACCAAAAACTCGTACTGCCCATACTTGGTGTTGAATATAGTCTTCAAGATGTCTTCAGCTCTGACCTTCACCTGGTGGTAACCAGATCTCAAATCTATCCGGGAGAACACTTTTACTCCACATAACTGGTCGAACAAATCATCTATCCGAGGCAAAGGATATTTGTTCTTAATGGTGATGGCATTCAATGCCCGGTAGTTAATACACAACCGGACTGTACCATCCTTCTTCGGCATAAAGAGCACTGGTGCTCCCCATGGAGAAGCACTAGATTGGATGAAGCCCTTTCTCAACAGGTCATCAATCTGCTCCTTTATCTCTATGGCCTCCTTAGGGTTCACTCTATAGCAAGCCCCAGATACTGGGGATGAACCTGGCACTAAATCTATAGTGAACTCCACATCTCTGTCAGGTGGGAGTCCTGGAAGATCCTCTGAGAATACATCCATAAACTCCACAATGATAGGGTATGGCGGTGCTAGCTCCCCAACTGTAGCACAATAGTTTATCTCTAGGCTGATCTCTGGCCCTGTCCTCCTAACACTGAATTGTGTCGTTCCTGGGGTAATAAACAGAATACTACCCTCATGACAGTCTATAGCTGAATGAGCGTAGCTAAGCCAATCCATTTCCAATATGATATCATATTTGGGAACTGGCATCATAAAGAATCGTTCCCTAGACTCTCTCTCAGCTATAGTAATAGAGCATCTATAGATAGCTCTAATGGGTACTGGTCCGCCTCCTGTCATTACTCTACTCATCTTCTTGGTGGGTGTAGCTATTAAATAGTGTTTTTATAAAAATTCTATGACAGAAAGCTATGTGATGCACCAGAATCAAATAAGCATATGGCTAAAAAAGTATGCAAATAAACATGACCTGTGATGACATCGGCCAAATAATCTGGCTCCGAAACCTGCTCTGTCTCTGCCTCAAGAGCTAGACTATAAGACTTCCCCTGGGGTCCTTTCTGTTGTTGCTGCAGATGCTGCCCAAACCGCTGCTGCTGGGTCGAGAGCGATGGTCCCCTAGGCGGTCGAGTGCCTAGCGCCCTCGCTGCTGGGTAATCCCGAAGCTGATGGGTGGTAGACCCACAGGCTAACCACTATCTCAACCTCTTCCTACAGATGACAAAGTCATGGCCTGGCCTTCTACAAAATGAACACACAGCTCCTCTCTGCTGCTGTGGTCACAGAGCTCTAACTGATGGTGTCTGGTGATGTTATACGAGAGGACGGTACGTCTGCTGGTGCTGCGCCGGTGCTCTCGGCTGGAAACCCTGACGCTTGGAAGGTCCCTCGTTGTGTCTGGAAGCTGTCCTCTTGCAAGACAAAAGACGCTTTTCTATACCCCGGGCCAACTCCAGGCTTTAGTAGTTGTCAGTCGTCCCATTTGCCACTAGGAGGATGCCGATGTCTGGGACAAGACCATGGCAAAATCTACGTGCCATCTCCTCTGGATCTAGAATCAGGCTAGGGGCGAAATGGCTCAAACGACTAAACTTTCTCGCATACTCGTCAACAAAACGGCTCCCCTGCTAAAGGTTCTGGAATTGTAGCCCTATGGCTACTCTAGCGATAGTCGAGAAGAATTTCTTCTTGAACTGGATCTTGAACTGATCCCATGTAGCTCCCCCTCTCGCAAATAGTGGCTCATTTTTGAACCAGATTCCTGTTAAGTCTGTCAGCAGAAATCCCGCTGCCTCGACCTGAAGGTCACTGGGCAACCTAGCTCTGAGGAGTTTCCTTTCTACTAAGTCCAACTAGTCATCTACGACTATGATGCCCTCAGTCCCCATGAACTCCTTGGGGTTCAAGTTCATAAAGTTCTTCATATTCCTCGCTCTCGACCGTGGCTCTACCGGTGTTGGGATCATGGTACGCTCCACAGAGCGCTCCATTCTCTGGCGAAGTAAGGTGGTCTGCTCCTGATAGGTCGTTAGGAAACCCTGGAAAAGAGTAAATAGCTAGTTCCTGTAGAGAGTGACGGAAGTCTGTGCAGGTATAGCAACAAGTGGTGGTGGGCGTATCTGGTCCTGCTAGGACTGTGATGTAGGAGGTGGTGGTGTAATCCCCCTTCTCGAAATTTTAATATATTTTTATTTTATTTTATTTGAATTACAATTTTTAGAATTTTGATAAATAATTAATTAGATAATTATTACGGTAGATGACTTTAGCCACGGTTGAGTTTTGAAATACCAGACAACTAGAAATTATGGCACGAATAGTACAGTGGTGTGCCTTGACTAGTTTTTCAGCCATGGCAGGGAAGGCCGAGCCATAAGTGTGTCATAACTAGGAAAACCAGGCCAAGTTGCAACCTCACACCTATAGATGATTTAAATATCTATTAATTAGATTATTGACTTTTAGAAGACCCAGTTGTGCCAAACCAACCAGACTGGACCCGAACCAAGCTCAAGCCTGAGTAGGCATGTAGTGTAGACCAAGGACGTCCTTGTAGACTGTACGTTATGTGTATACAAACATTTTGTATCTATTTAGGAATTAATAATATTTCTAGATATTTGTTATAAACATAGAATATAGGTATTATTAATCATAACTATCTGTTTTAGAATATCTGTACTAATTTTCTGGAGCCAAATCAAGGGTGTGTTTGGTAAGTTCACCAAAAACTATTATATCCATTATTTGTTTAATTTCAGTTGTTATTAGGAATATTATTATTCTTAATGTTGTTGATGTTATTATTGTATAATATTATTTTACTATTATTGGTTATATTATTTATTGTCAAATAAATGTTATAATATATGTGTTCATACTTATATAGGTAGACCCTATACTAGTAATAAATTACTATTGAGGTTTTATGGAGATTATATATAAGAATAAATATAGATATAATATATATAAGTGATATATAATATAAATAAAAGAAAAGCAAATGAATAAAAGCAAAATACAACACACACACCCACACCCACACAGCAACCCAAACCTGGGCTTATACTCTAAATCGAGCCCCCCTTATAGCCAAGCCGAACACACCCCGACGTCTCCCCATATATTTCGAAAGGGAGAGGGAGAGATTTTCTCAAACCCTAACTCGACCCCGATACACCCAACCGTGCGTCGCCACCCCTCGACCGTGCGTTATCGCGTTGGCTGCCGGTCGCCGGCCAGGCCGCATGCGCGCTCTCACGCAACAGGAGCAGCAGCAGCATTTGTTAGCGAAGGCCCAACTTCGCATCAAGTTTTCTGCCTACACATTCGTCCGTTTCCTGAACGGATTTCACACATACGTAGACAACCTAAACGAGATCCGGCCCCTTCAATTAGTTTATTTTATTTCACTTTGTATACGACGAAAAATTAGTTCCAAAATCGACAAAAACTTGATTTATTGGACGTTAGAAACTATCCCAACACCCCATATTTGCGATCGATTTGTGACCAGTGGGTTACAAATCTTGAAAATCGGTCTATATAGACTTGTAGACAACCTATAGGGCTTTAAAACCCTTCTTGTATAATTAAATTTCATGCACTATACAGAAAGTAATTCATTTGTGAAGTTTAGAAAAAATCTATTTTTAGAATTGGAAAAACCTTCTGATACGACATGCATCCCGCTAAATCGGGCGAGGTGGTCGCAAACCGAAAGCATCGAAAGGTGCATATCGACTTCGCGGTGGTGGCTTTGACGGAATTCTAATTGGTTGCGTGTGCAAGACGAATTTGATGCGTATCCGTCAAAATTCACCGCATCGGCCACTTTCCAAATTTTCTAATTACTTTGTGCACGTTTGTCAGATCGAGACGAAACTTACGCCAACATGACCGAAGTATTTTCTTGGTCCTATATGCCAAGTTTGGTCCGATTCTGAGACAATTGATCGGATCGCCATTTTACGGGCCCCATGATCCGACTCAACGGGCGATTTCGTGCAAGGCTCGTCGAAATCCAATATTGGACATGCGGTTGGGTTCATATCAAAAAATTGGACCCGTAGACATGTAGTTTGATGACTTTAGAGACCACTGACTTTGGCAAGCTTTTTGGTGCAAAGTGGTCCAACGGCGGACATTATTTTGACCCAAATTATCGTTTCGCCCCTGTGTCCAGAATTGGACTTATTGCCAAGCAATTCTAGCTAATTTGACTATTCTGAAAATATTGGTAATATTTATTTCAGCATCCGGAGACTTTTGCATGTGTTGACTTTAGTAACTCATCTGAGTGGTCGTACTATCGGTTTCACTAGCTAAGGACCTCAGACAAGTGCACTTTATGATTGCTTTTGATTCATAGTAGTCCTTTAATTTCATGTTTATGTATATGCTCTCTTGCTTGTTGACACATTATTACACAGGTTAGTGTCATGGATCTCTACATACTTTATTTCGTGATTGTCGTGTTTCCGTGTTTCGTGACTTGTTCGCGTCC
>JANAVB010040020.1:555872-639898 GCA_029216955.1 Iris pallida
TCCTCTCTACTGATACCATATGGTATCAATCTTTCCAACTACATCCTCCATACCCAACACTCATTCGTATCCTTCCCTTTATCCCATATGTGATACAAGTTAAACCTTCATTTTATCATTTGACTCTAAGACTAATACTGAAATACAAGGGGTTGTACAGTGAAAGAGATCTCATCTAATAGAATTGGACTTAAGATAAGGACTAACATGGATTAGAATATTCAGGACAGTGAATGTAATACACTAGATAGGCAAAAATGGACTAGACAATTAGGAATTTGGAACAGAACAAAGTAGGGTCTGCCTTGGATATGGGGACATGTATCGTATTAGGCAGTGGGTTGAACTAAGGATATAAGTTGGACTTCTAACATATGGCTAACCTCTAAACAATACAATTCATAGGAAGTTGATACACAAGGGGACTGAATCTAGTGCCTAAAGACTGGACCATGTGAAGTATGCCTATGACTTGCACATATGAAGGCAAGGTGGAGAATTAACAACTGAATATATAGATGTCCAGGGATCAGAATTATTATGGGTGTTCAAAGGTTAGAACAAAATGATAATAAGGTGATCAACGCAGAGCAACACATTAGAGAATGCAGTAAACTTGAGGGTGTGGGCAAAAATAAAATACATGAAGTGGAGGACATCATATGATGAGTGAATAGATTAATATGGTAAACAAGATTGAAGTGATGATTGATCCCAATGATATCTAGGACTGGATCAATGTATATGGATGATGCTAAAACAAGGCTACCACTAAGCATTTGAAGGATGAATGCACTTGGGGTTGGTATCAGTAAAATACAGTGACTGATATGCATGTGACCTGCGCATATGAAGAGACTGAACCAAGGATGGATGTACCATAAAAATTTGATCCAAAGGCAAGGGGTAGAACAGATAAATGGGGACCAATGGACCTGCGGGACTGAACTAATATGTAATATGAACAAATTATATAAGGAGACTGCCACGTACACCACCAAAACAGGTTCACACAGCCACGGCTCCCAACCACATCCCCAAACCCCTTTAATCTATCAAAATCATCCTAATATCGTAAGACAATACTAACATTGATAGCACAACATATAATCAATAAGAAAACCTAATATAAAACTGAAATAGAGTATTCAAAGCCCTAATGGTCATTTCATCGAATACTTGGTGTGCGCATCCGATACTCTCGTTATACGCACTCCAAATGGATCTGAACATGATCCAAATAATTTCTAATGCGGTGGGGGAACCTAAATGAATGCATCTACACTAGTGGAAGAAAATTAGAAGGTTTAGAGGGCTCTTACAAATTGGGAGTTGGAATCCTAATGAAATGTCTCTAGATCTTGATCTCCACCAAGCTTCAACGGCCAAATTCCTCCAAATGCTCCCAAATTAGGCAATAGAGGCTTCATCTCTTCAAGGGAAAGACGTTGCAATTCGTTTGAGGGAATGTGGACTCAATTTGAGGAATGGAGACAATTTGGGGAAGAACACAAATATTGTGATGGTTTGTAATGAAAGGGGGAAGAAGGAGGCTATGTTTACATAAATAGGAAAGGGGGCTCTCTCTTGTGGCCGGCCATTAGTGGGATTAGGTCTTGCTTGGGTTTGGTTAGGGTGCACATGCCTAAAAGCCTCTCCTAATGTCATTTAAAGCCCTTTAAGAGAAAGACCCAAAATAGCTTATTGTTTAAGTCAACTAATAGGCTCTATATGATTTTCTAGATAAATTAGAGTCTAACTAACATGTCTAATCTTACTAACTAAGTATCTATGGTCTTTATTAACATCTAGTAAATGTGGTTCTAATGTTTCACTTGTTATACAATACATTAATTAAATAATATTAAAATAATCAAAAATTTATAAATTACCAAAATACCCTCATTCTAGAATGTGGTGGTGACAAATCTACCCCCTTAGAAAATTTTGTCCTCGAAATTTAAGATGGTTGTACTCCTTCTAGGTCAAACCTCCAATAATCAAAGTCAAGAAAATTTTACCTAATAACATGCAAGATCATGGTCTGATTTGTCATGATTTAACAGTATCGAATAGGGTCTCTACACTATCTAGCACAGCACAAAAAATCCTGACTGGTACTAATAGAATCACACTACAAGATGGAAAAGGAGTATAGGAAAGATAGACATGCTAACCTGTCACCCGTAGCGTCGGTCTCCTCGCCCGTCAACACAAAAGCCCTGCCCCTCTGGTGTTGGGCATGGTGCTGTGCCACAGTTGGCCTAGCTTCCTCACTCTGACCCTATGCTCCGCCAAATAGAGTTACGGTGGAGCAATCCCTCATCTCGTGAGCAGCGGATCCACAGAACAAACATAACTTCAACCTCCTCCTACAAATATCCCAAGTGTGTCCTAGCTTCCTACAGTAGGCACAAGAGGGGCACCCTTTGGTCCTGTCCAGAGGCTGATGCTGCACCTGCTAAACTCTAGCCGGTATCAACAACTACTGGGGCTGCTACACCGCCTTCTGTACAAAGGGACGCTTCGTACTACCGCTCGCTCCTCCGAAATCATCCATGCCCCTCTTGGACTTTAGCTCCAAGTCATACTCAGCTGTAAGAGCGCCGCCAAGATCTGCTCAAAAGTAGCGTCGTGGTCGCTCTTGGTTAGTGACTTGACCTCCTTGATCAATGTCCTGACCCACACTCAGTGTAGGGGCATGAGAAGTGGTTACGTCCAGCCTACGCCGCAGTGTCGGCGGTAGAACGCTGTCCTAGGTCACATACATCTAACAGTTATAAGGTACTTATACAGTATATATACTCCGAATGGAGGTGACATTATAAAGTACAACTCAATCACAACTAAGGAAGAAAGTACGATAAGATAGATAGATGAAAACACAGAATCCACAGATGATAAATACAAGATAAGAGAGATAGCTAAAAGTCTAAGATAAACAACTCCACAAATCCAGAATAATAAATCTCCAAATAAGTACAAGTGTATCCCATAAGACATGAAGATAAATAGATACTAATCTAGCTAACTAGTCTAGACTAATAGGGTAACGTCCTCTGCAAGTGCTGGGTTCTCCTGAGAGTCCAACTCACATGTGTCATCCAGGCCTGCTCCGTAATAAATGGGACACATCTCCTCAAGGTCATTTGTAATATTTTCAACAGGTCCAGTCAGGACGGGAGCGAGCACAGTACATCTCACGCAGTTCATAATATGACATGATATATAAATATGCAATAGAGTAAGATACATAAAATGCTGGAAATATATGAAGTAAAAGAGATAACTGTAAAGAAATATCTACTATAAGTAAAGAGCTAACAGTGACTAGTGATGTAGAGTACAATATAGACATGTCAACGACTTGAATAAACATGAAAGTTTGCACATAACTACACTACTTTGGAATTGTTCACATGACCATTTATATTCCCTTGTACCCCAATCAATACACAAGGATCCAGAAAGGTTATGTTATTGCACATGATATCACATGGGGGCCCATAAATGGGTGCACATGAATGTAAGCATGGAGGCTCCGTGAACATGAGAGTACATGAATCACGAGAGTGCACATGAATAGTGAAAGCACAGAAATACATGATAAAAGTAAAACACACATGACATGATGTAACCGATGCTCCCGAGGGGAATAACATCTCATGAAGGGATCCATATAGTACCAATCCGTGTTAACAATGTGACAGCATCAAGTAAAGTGATCTAGAGCGTAAATGTAAATCCTATCAAGTATGAAACGGTCAGAGAATGTACTCGCCTGATATCCTGAGTGTCTGAATAAAATACTGCCTGAGGAATGGTGTCTGGCTCCTATTCAGAACAGTACAAGTCACAATATATCAAATTGGTAGAATAAACTGCTACGATGCATTCTACATGATGTTTGGGTCAATCTAGGCTAAAGTCAACCTTTGGTCAACTCTAGTCAAACTAGGTCAACTAGGTCAAACCTAACCCAACAAGTCTTACTAGGCCTAACCAAGACTATCCTAGCAAGCACACATCAATCCCAAGGCTATACAAGCCAAACACAAGCTATCCATATTAGACAACATTCACATTTAGCTATTTAAGTTATCAATCATGAAATCATATATATATATATATATATATATATATAATATATTATATATTATTATATTACATGTATCACACTAGGTTAATATTATATATAACATATACATAGAGAGAGATAGAGTCATGCATATGTGTGTGTGTGTCATGTGTCTCAGATTTCAGTTTTTTAGGTGCAATAGTATGTGTGACATGGGTATTCAAATCAGTGGGGTGTGTGTATTTATATGAACCAATGTGTGTGTAAATGAGTTCTCATGTGTGTGTGTCTAGATAGTTTCCTCTGTGTGTGTGTGCCATATAGGAGAAGACAATGTGCAAGTGTGTGAACATATCATCTATGTGTGTGTATCATAGGGTCTCATCCTTGATTTCAGTAGAGTGTGTGAGTGTGTGTGAGTGATCTCAAGTTCCAGTTTAATGTGTAAGTGCAGGAGTGTGTGTGTGTACATGTCATAAATGTGTGTGTGTGTTCATAGGTTTAGTTCTCAGTTTAGGCAAGTGTGTAGAAATTCAGTAGAAAATGTGTGTGACAGTATGTTGAGAGTGTTATACCATTCTCAGATTTCAGGAAACAAAGCAATGTGTAATTGTGCGTGTAATGAATACATTAGGAAAACAGTGCATAGGAACCAGATTTGTGTAATGTGTATACAGTTTTCAGGTTCCAGATTTCAATAATGAAGTGTGGGTGAATGATATGGTAACAATACACGAGTTATCATCCCTATAACTAATATACACAATCAGTCATATACATCCCTAGGTTTCCAGAGTGCAAATCAGTATAAATCTCAGATTTTCAACAGTGAATGGGTGTGTGAACATATGAATCATTGTGAGGAAACAGTGTAACACCAAACAGTCTAAATTTCCAGGTTTGAGTCCCAAACAAAATCGAAAATTCAATTTCAACATAACCATGAATCCTAATGCAAACCAAATCTCAGCTGAACATAGGAAACATATGTGTACACCAATTCCATGTTGCAAATTCTCAGAGTTTACAAACAGTGCATTAAAAGGGTATCAGTTAAATGAAATTCCAAGACCCAAATGCAATTTCGAAAACTAATTCCTATGTCATCAACAACCCTAACATGATAGGTCATTCCCATATATATACAACACAAATTAATCACCCAAAATAGGTTAACATACATTAAAATTTCAGAAACCCAACTGATAGCTACACGTATCAGAAAATATAGGAAATTCACAATTTCAAATGAAAAAACAACTAAATAATTAAATTAAAGTATTGATAAAGAATTTGTCATGTGAGAGGGTGTTGGGGGTGTGTCCCAGTGTCCACAAACTAGACACAATGTGTCCAAACCTGAGCAAAACAAAACTGAAATAGTGCACAAAGGCATCGTGCACGTGTTCACTGAGATCGTCGACACGACACACGACTCCTCACGACACGTGGTCATGCACACGTGTAGCCCACATATAGGGCTACACAGTGGACCCACCACGATGTGTCTAAAGTGGACACGAACACGTGTTAGTGCGCATGTCTGTACGTAAACCCAGATAGTGCACGAGTAGTACGTGTCCAGTGTGGGCAAGATTGCACCGCGTGTCGTGCTTCATTTGATCCCAAACTTTGGGGAATGATGACAGTCAATGCCCCATCCTCTCCACCAAAATTCGTGTCACCACGTGCTGTGTCCGTGGAGTAATCAGATACGGGTAGCAGGACACCTGTTGAGACCCCCGTGCTGCGTGTCCAGTACAAAATAGGACACAAAAGGACACAAAACCCGACTCAGTCTTCAAATATTATTGTACACACATAGATCTATGAAACCATGCAATTAGTTTTACAAAACACGAAAATCAAATCTTAAGTGACATTCTATCAAACACTTACACATACACTATGATACGTGTCCGATACGGACACCAAATGGACATGATTTCTACCCAAACTTTAGGGACAGCTAGGGGACACCTAGATCTAGGTAGGATGCAAAGAAATCAGAATATTAGCATAATTTGAGGAGTTTTACCTATAGGTGCAAATAGCAAAAAAAAGCTTCAATGGGGCTGTTCTCCTTGCTAGCCAAATGCTCCAAATTGATCCAAAGCTGGGATTATTCTCCTTGAACATGAAATAGGAGAGTATTAGGCTCTAATACAAGAAATTAGACCTAAAATGGAATTAAAATGAAGAAATTATGGATTGGGGAAGAATGGACATACCTTTCTTTTCTCTATGTGTTCATTCAATACAAAAGAGGCAAGAACTAATAAAGAGAATATTTATAGGGAGAGAATGACCTATGGGCCGGCCACATTGCTAAAATTAGGGTTAGGGTTTAGTCTAATGGGCTATGGGCCTGGTTGAACTAGTCATAAAATCAATTCCTAAGTCTCAAGCCTATGCACCAAATCATTAACCCTCCTATTTGAATCTTGATTTCTAATTGACTAACTTAGGTTGACTTAAGTTAGACTAGGGTCTCATCATGCTAACCAAGTCACCACAGCTAGGGTTATATCTAGGTTAGTCTCCAAAGTCTCAAATAGTCAAAGTCAAAAATTACAATCACCAATTCAATAAATTAAAATAAATTCAAAAATTCTCAAATGACCAAAATACCCTCAATCTAAAATGTGGTAGTGACAATCAAGCCCTTTTTAAACTTTATGTCCTTCGCCACATCACTTAGTCCTTCCATGAACCAGCCTGACGAGAGAACTCTCCAGCAAATTTCTCTACAGTCCTGTTCCCTTGGACGAGGCTCTCGAACTGACACTCCAAGGCACTGAGAGCCACATCCGGAAGAACTTTTCCTTGAAAATCTTCTTGAATACCTCCCAAGTCCGTCCTTCAACTCTAACCCTCGGATCGGTACGGTACCATATCAAGGCAAGGTTGAACATCTGACTGTCCGTTGCCTCAACCTGCAAACTCTCTGGAATCTACACCAGATGGCAAAACCCTTCAATGTGCTCAATCCAATCATCTGTATATAAGATACCCTCCATACCATTGAAGTCCTTCGGCTGCATCTTCTAAAAATAATGATGTTTCCTACCTCTGTTGCTGAACAGGTCCCATTGTCCTTCCTATGGTTGAGCAGCCACTCTTTCACTGCTGCCATAGCTACCTGGTGGGCATTCTCAATACCCTGCCTTATATCAGCTGAATGAAGGCATTGAGCGTCCGTCATCCCTGAAGAGCGCAAACAGTTGTGCGACGTCCACCGGAGTAGGAGGTAGTGGTGGAGGCTGAAGAATATCGGGAATGACTAAGGAAATCCTTGGAATAGGTAGAGGAGGACCCCCGAAAGCAACAAACACTCCCATGTGAGCATACGCAAGAAACAGTAGCCCCAGCTGCATGCTGAACCGGACGAGAAGTGGCAGACCTCTTTGTAGAAGCATGGAAAAGAATAAAGAAAGGTCTATGCGGCCAAGGATCTCCATGCGGCTCAGAGAGCCCATGCGGCTCAGGGGTCCATGCGGCTCACGCGTCAATGCGGCTCGAATAGACCCAGAGCCACGTGGCCTTCAAACAGTTCTTCCCTTCGTCTTTGCTGTATTTAATGCCCTGACGGCTGACAGCTCTGACAAATGACAGCTCTGACATAAAGGCGCAATAATGACTGACATAAAGGCGCGTTCCTAGAGAAGAGGAGAAAATCTTCTCACAGCTGGCAGGATCCACCAAATTGAGGCATACGGCTGCTGCATTTATGCGACCGACCACTCCATGCGGCCGTCCATTTTCATGCGGTCGCCCATCTTCACGGCTATCCTTTATGCGGCCGCCCATCGTCATGCGGCTGCATCCTTTATGCGGCCGCCCATCAGCATGCGGCTGCCTATCCCCATGCGGCTGTCCACCTTCATGGCTGTTCATCCCTATGCGGCTGCCCATCTTCATGCGGCCGTTCATCCTATACGGCCGACTCATATACGGCTCTGCCAAGATGACCCAGTGGAGACACGTGGCACTTTTCACGACGACTGAGACACGTGGCAGTCTTATCTTCCTAGAATTATGGATGCTAACAAATCCTAAAAAATCAGATTTGTTGCAATCACCATAATTGCCCAAATCAAGTCAAATCGAGCAAGTTGGATACGTGGCAAGCCATTACACGTCGCAAATATTCATGGTAATCAATATTTATTGCCACAGAGATTTGATGCATCTACATTAATTACCTAGATTTGCTACAATCAGAATGAAGGGCCCAGATTAATTGGTCCTTAACCGCCGACATATCAAGGAGGCAATCATTGCAAACCCTAATGATTGCATCCCACTCCTATAAATAGCAAGGTGCCATTCCCTTGCAGAGAGGACCTTTATTGGAGAAGAGCACCAGAGCACTTGGAGAGACAAAAGCGAGCACAGAGAGAGTAAGGAGACATTTCTTCAACGCCAAGCAGATCTTCTCCGGAGCCAAGGCTGCATCCGATCGTCCAAGGAGTAAGGCAGAGCTGCCGTGCTTTCCGAGCCTCTACCGTCACCCCCCAGAATCTAAAATAAACAATTGTACTTAGATTGCTGTACCTAGGTTTTCGTCCCTAGGCTTTATTTTTACAAGCGAGTTTGTATTGTGAAGTAAAAGTCCAGTCCTCCGATAATTGTTCTGTTTTTATATTTCATGGCAAACACGATGGCGACTCTGCTGGGGACAAACATCTCCACGGCTGAGGAGTTGGTGACAATCGGATGCAGCCAAACTTGGCTCCACACAACAGAAGATGGTCGTCCGCTTCGACCAACAGGCGTTCGAAGAAATGCTCTCTGAAGGAAGCTGGCCGGTCCAGAAGCGAACCCACACAAAGAAGACTCGCAGGGAGTGGAGGCCAAAGTCATTCGCTCCTCCCCAAGCTCTGGATGTAGTACTCTCTTCTCCCCAAGACGCAAAGGCAACTCTCATGCGGCTCCACTTCAAGCCAAGAAGGACTCTGTTGTCCCCAAGTCCGGCAGAGGAAAGCACTACGATACTGGACTTGCAGGGGTAAAGTGTGATTCTATGTGCTCCAGGAAGAAGCCGAACAAAGGCACTAGCCGCAAGACGAAGACTCATGCGGCCAAACTTGCCAGCCGCATGAATGATGACCATGCGGCCGAAACTGCCAGCCGAACGCATAACACTCAGGCGGCCAGGATTCCAGCCGCATGGAGAAGACCTATGCGGTTGAGACTTCCAGCCACATGAGGAAAGCCCATGCGGCTACGACTGCCAGCCGCATGAAGACTATTGATTCCATCCACATGACGCCCGCTCCACGCGGCTCAGTCTTCGATCGCCTCTCCATGGTCCTGATCTCTCGTACTCCCGAGAAGACATGTATGACTCTCTCCAGCACCACTTTGACTCTTCCTACTATGCGCCTTCAGGCGCCCGAGTGAAGAAGTCAAGGGCAGCGGAGCTCGACGATCTCAGTCGGCTGTCCCAACCTCTGACCATCCGAGCGCTCCATATACTGTTATACGGGCCTCTGATGGAAGTTTACAGAACCACTCGAGTCCAGCCCCGCGGCAAACGGACAGAGAAGTTTCCAAAAGTCTTCCAAGATCCAGGGAGCGAACATGGTCGTTTCGGACCCATCTGACTTGCGTGAGGCTATCCTCCACAAGCGCAAGGAAAGAGAGGGGGCCTCGGGGTGCAAAGAGTCCTCCCACGGACGTCACTACACCCAAATCATCGTCAACTGTTGTAACAACGCGACAATACGAGAAGACCGGCAGTCCGTCTTCCAAAGATTACAACAGCCGAGCTCAGAGGATGAGGCGCCACCCGTCGTCTCTTGCAAATCACTCAGAAAATCCCCGCCGATGGGAGAGGGAAGAAGATAAACGTTTCCAGCCCGAAGATCTCAACACTGTGACTAAGAAACTGTCGTTAAACGGTTATCCACCACCGGAGTTTTCCAAGTACCCGTTCGAAGACGAAATTACTACAGTAGGAGATTCATCGTCCACACCACTAGAGGTTACTGAAACTGGGGGTAGCACTCCTCAGAGCATCCACGATAATCCGATGTTCCAAGGAGATGAGCCCGGGGAAACAAGTTTCCCATCAGAAACAGCAGATGCCGACGTCCCCGAGGACGTCCACGACTCTCAAGATGAAGCAAACTCTGAAGCTGGGGTACTATCCCTTCTGAGTCCGAACCAGAGAAGAACATTCCCACATACCCCGATGACTTCTTGGTACAGGGGTATGACTCGGGGACACCTCCTCCACCTTTCCTTCCATCTCTCCTCATGTAACGACGGTGTTCATGACGGACAGCAATCAAGGCGGTTCCAGTGATCGCCAATGCATCGACACTCTGGAGGCCATACTGCACGCCTTGGTCAAGTCTGTAGACGAGATCAAAGTGGCCCTTCCAACTCTGCAAGGAGGGACGCCTGGCCAAACAAGCGCGGGTCCCGCGGTCAATACGGACTCAAATTCAGCGGCACCGAACCCGGGCAATAATCCTCCTAAAACGTCGGCTCCTACCGCTGCGGATGAGGCCAGAGAAGCAGAAGAGAGGTCCAGAAGCTCCGAGCCATGTTTTACGCTCGAGAAAACTCCCAAGATCTCAGAGTACGGCAACCATACCCTGCTGCATGGAGGGATGTCCCCTTCCACCAAGATATAAACCGTTAACATTAATCTTTATGATGGCAAGACCTCCGCAAGTCGGTACATCTCTTACTTCGAGGTCACCACCAACCATCTGCCCTACGACGATGCATCCTTATACGACTATTATTGGGGGCATTAGAAGGGGTTGCCTTCGACTGGTATCGCAACCTGCCAGACAACTGTATCCACTCCTTGCCAGCTTCAAGCGCATGTTCTTGGAGAGATTTTACGAAGTAGGACAGGACGTCACAATATCCACCCTCATAGACGTCGTCTAAGGGGAGAAGGAGCTGACAAGGAACTATTTTGAGCGGTTTCGCCAAACCGCGATAAAATTGTCGTCTGGTAACCCGATTCCTCCTTGATTGAAATTTGCCAGAAGAGATTGCTCCCAACAATCAGTCTCTGGATGGGCGAAAGTTAATTTAAGGATTGGAAGACGTTTATCATCAGTGCCACTAGCGCTGAAGAAAGGTTGAAGAAGGCTCGCCAAATGGGATTGCACATCTCGAGGAGAGGACAAGGGCAAGCGCCCCAATACCAAAAACAACAATGGTGGTAACTCCTCCAACAATCGGGACAACAAGGGCAAGCAGGCTATGGTGGCCGACACAGCCCAAAAATCTGAGTCAAAATCGGCAGACAAACAATGGCCACAAATGACCTGCTCCTTCAAAGACGGCCACGTCAAGCCCATCTTGGACATGCTCATACAAGGAGACAGAATTCAGCTCCCTCCACCAAGACGGGAACCTCGGCCGCAGAAATGGAGAGACCAAAGTACTGCCATTACCACCGCTACGTCCACCATGCTACACACGACTGTTACCAACTGAAACGATACATCCAACATCTCATCGATTCGAACGCTCTGGCCATTGATTTCGAAGAGGTAACCGTGGCAGCCAATATGGTGTCCGTACAATTTGGCAGCTTTCCTCCAAAAGCTAAGACGGTGTTGTACCCATCCCTCTGGCGACAATGGAGATTGCTAATCTTCCACCTCGGGATAAGGCTGCTGGTCTAGTGCCCCTCACCACATCACGAGGGGAGGTCACGTGGGTCCATCCAGACTTGGTATCTGAAGTGACTCAGTCACACCATCTTCCATTCGTAAGAAGAAGAGTAGAAAAGTCAGATCCTGCCGCACAATCTCGACAGATGTCAAAGAAGTCACGGATGTCGTTACTCGGTCTGGACACAACCCCAACCTGTGACTGATAACTCAGCTGAAGATCATCAGCCAGCCACCGCTCATACTACAGGACCTTCTCAGCCTCCGACGACCGACAAGCCTAGGCCAAAGGAGACTCGCTTTGATAAATCCCTCTAAAAAGAGGCACCTCAAGGGCTGGAGAGGCCCTACAAATTCGACATCTTGGGGCAATTGGCCAACACACCGGACAAATTGTCATTATACGAGCTCCTGAGACTCTCAAAGGATGTTCGCACGGCTTTGAGCGATGCACTCCAGAATGCCGACGCATATCTAGCTCAGGTCAACCTCACAAGAGAGAGCCCGCCTACAAATCTCCAAGACAGCGCTTGCATGGGAGTGATGCCCAACATTGTCTTCACTCCGCAAGATATGCTCATTAAGACCAACCTGCACGATCGTCCGTTATACTACACTGGATACATCGACGAAGTAAAGGTGGAAGATGCACATTGATCCTGGTTCTTCCATAAGCATCATCCCGAAGGGTCTGTTACATTATCTCCACATTCCTATGCATCGCCTGACGCCAACAAGCACCGCCATCAGCAGTTTCAATTCGGGCAGGAGATACCCGATCGGAAAGATTTGCTTGATCGTGCCAAATTGGCGATCTCCAGTCTGAAGTAACCTGTTATGTCATAGATGCGGACACTTCTTACAACATCCTCTTGGGGCGCCCTTGGATGCACGATTATATGATCGTGTATTCCACGCTGCACCAGTGCTTCAAATATGTCGACAAATACGGCTTCGTGAGGACAGAATTTGCCGACATCGATCCCTTCAAAGGGGTTGAATCCTACTACTCGGACTCCTGCCTATACGAGAAGTCGAAGAGGCACCTGGATGAAGATGTGCAAGCTCGAACTGAGGCGACCACAGGATCAGAAGAACCTCTAGCGATCCACCTCCAAGCTCGCAAACCTGGCAAATCCGTACCCCTTACGGCCGCTCTGCGTAAGGATGCAATCAGCCTCTCGGCACAAGAAGGGCAAATGATAATCCGGCTGCCAAGGTCCGGCCAAGCGCCGAGACCCACAACGGAGCCACTGACAATCAGACTGCCTAGAGTCAGCCAGCCACAAATGGAGAAGCTCAAATCCTCCATCGAGCCAATGATGATACGTCTTCCCAAGAAGAATCGTCACCCTGATGCAAAGTCTGGGGCTTCTAGCGAGCCAACAACTCCCCGCCCAGCATCGAGTACCAAACTGGGGGTCGCTAGTTTGCCAACAACTCCACGCTCGGCTCCACCAGTAGAACCCCTGACGATCAAGCTGCCCAGGTCATACTCTCAGTCTTCATTTACACAGGGGGTGGCCGAAGAAGAACCGGAACTAGCCAAGTATGTGGCTGTCTATACTGATGTTCCCTCCGCAGACGATGTAATCCTGCTAGAAAAGATACCTTACTTCATCAATAAAGGGCTATCTTTGAACTACCTCGAGCTTAATAAGCTTTGTACAATGTATGCTATGGAACACGGTATAGGCACTCACCTACACACACAGGTGACAAATGTTTACACCGCAAACCACCTTACCCCAGTGGAAGATGCTTACTACATAATCGAGGGAGGGGACCATCCAATCATCTTCGGCCGGAAGGACGACCCACAGCCCTTCACCATAAAGTAGGTCGATCTCGAATCAGATGCCGGGAGACTGCCTCTTTATCTGTATAGCCCTCAATCTAAATATCTCATGCAAAAATAGGGGTATAATCTGGAGACTACGCCAGGCTTGAACTACGGCACTGGTCGACGACTACCATTAAAGCTGCCAGTCCCGGCTGGGAAACAAAGAGATTACTATAATAAAACCAGATTTAGGCTAGGTTATGTCACACCCACGACAACCCCTGAAAGCTCAGACGAGGAATGAGATAGGCATTCACACTCAACTGGATCACCCACTTTCATTTCAGATGTCAGCATCGGAGACATGCTCAGGCAAGTCTGGTCCGTCAATATGGCATTCGCAGACGCTTACGAAGAAGATGAAGACATTCCTGAAATCCTCGAGTTAGAGCCGTGGGCCCAACAGCTGGATGCACAATGGAAAAAGCGGTTCGAACAGAGAGAACCTCCTACTGAAGTTGAGGTTATACATGTCGACCTTGGCAGCGAATCTTCTCCAAAACCAATCTTCGTCAGTAAAAGCCTGACAGATGAAGAGCGAGAATCACTACTAGAACTTGTCAAAGAATATATCAATGTGTTCGCCTGGAGCTATGAAGACATGCCAGGACTAAACCCCGAGGTTGCCCTTCACAAGCTCAACATTCGGCCAGATGCAAAGCCGGTCAAACAACAACAACGATGCTTCTGCCCGGGCATCATAGATGCGATCGAAGCCGAAGTCAACAAACTGATAGCTAGCGGCTTCATTCGTAAGGAACAACATCCAGACTGGGTTGCCAACATAGTTCTGGTCCTCAAGAAGAATGGGAAGATTCGAATCTGCATCGAATTTTGCAATCTGAACGAGGCATGTCCCAAAGATGAATTCCCCCTCCCTATCACAGACATCATGATCGACAACACATGCGGCTTCGAACGTATGTCATTCATGGATGGCTTCTTGGGGTACAACCAAATCAAGATGTCTCCTGACGACGAGCAGCATACATCATTCCGAACACCGATTGGCACATACTGCTACACAGTCATGCCTTTCGGTTTAAAGAATGCTGGCGCCACATATCAAAGAGCCATGAATATCATCTTCAGAGACCACTTGCGCAAGACTGTGGAATGCTACGTCGATGACATCGCCGTCAAGAGTCGCTATAAGGGAGACCATCTGCAGGATCTGAGGACGGTATTCAACCTGATGCGAGCGCACAACCTGAAGATAAATCCTATAAAATCCTTCTTGGGCGTATCTAGCAGAAAATTCCTGGGTTTTATTATTACTGCCCAGGGACTTCATATAGATCCAGAGAAGACGAAGGCAATTATGGAGATGGGCCCTCCGGGAAATCTCTGCGAACTCAGAGACCTTCAAGGGAGGCTAGCTTACATCAGGAGGTTCATTTCTAACCTCTCCGGGCGATGTCGGCCATTCACCCACCTCATGAAGAAAGGCGTCTCGTTCGTATGGGATGAAGAATGCCAACGTGCCTTCGACAGCATCAAAGAATACTTGTCGAACCTACCAGTCCTGGTGGCCCCTATTGCTGGGAAACCATTCTTGCTATATGTACGAGCAATAGAGCATTCCTTCGCGCTCTGCTGGCACAAAACAACGATACGGGCCATGAACAAGCTATATTACCTCAGTCGAATGATGATTGGGCGAGAGCACCGATACACCACCATGGAGAAGGAATGCCTCGCCCTGGTGTTCGCCATTCAAAAGACGCGGCACTATATCACAGGACAAACCATACATGTAATCTCACGAGTCAACCCTCTCAGGGTCCTCATGACTAAACCAGGGGCACTCAGCTCCCGTCTCGCCACATGGGCAATATTGTTGTCCCCTATCATATGATCTTCGTCCCACAAAAGGCTGTTAAAGGTCAAGCTCTGGCAGACTTTTTAGCAGCCCACCCAGGTTCGGAGTCGTCCATAATATATGAAAGAATCCCAGATGAGGTCGCCGACTCGCATGTAACCCTCTCACGATGATATGGCGAATGTTCTTCGACGGCGCCTCAAGGACCGGACCTAAGGGCAACATCGTCGTCGGAGTTGGGGTGGTGCTAGTTTCTCCTTCCGGGTTGGTGATCAATCGCGCTTACTCCCTCACAGAGCCCTGCTCTAACAATGTGGCCGAGTACAACGCTTTGGTCATTGGCCTCCAACTTGTAATAGAGCTGGGGGTAGAATATCTTGAAACATACGGCGATTCACAGTTAATCGTCAATCAGATCCGGGGTTCATACGATGTCCGCCATAAAGACATGATCCCCTATCACCAAATAGCGATCAACATTATTTCGTCATTTGAGGGATTCTTCATCGAACACATTCCCAGACTCTAAAATATCGAAGCCGATGCCTTAGCTGGCCTTACCGCTTCCCTAGCGGTTCCAAACTATGCTCATCAATCGGTGGATGTGATAGGCCATGAGCTGGTCTGTCCCAAGAACAATGTTCTATTTGTGGCGAGTTATTCCGCTCAGACGATCGACGAAGCGCCAGACTGGAGACAACCATTCATAGACTTCGTAGTCTACGATATCCTACCCGAGAACCCAAAGGAAGCCACTTCCATCAGAAGGCGTTCTCTCAGATTCTTCTACGATACAGAGACGAAAATGCTGTATCGTCGATCCTACGATAGATTATTGCTTCGATGTCTGTCAAACATAGAAGCCAAAGAAGCCGTACGCGAAGCTCATGATGGTGTCTGCGGGGCCCATCAGCCTGGCCCTAAATTGTAAGACCATTTTCGCCGAATGGGCTACTACTGGCCCACGATGGTAGCAGATGCGATAGACTATGCAAGAAAGTGCAAAGCCTGCCAAGTCCACACGGACTTCATCCATCAGCCATCCGAATTTCTACATCCGACAGTGGCATCCTGGCCATTCGAAACATGAGGAATGGATATCATCGGTCCGATCGCTCTACCTTCTTCCCGAGGACATCGCTTCATACTCGCCATTACAGATTACTTCTCCAAATGGGCGGAAGCTGTTCCACTTGCAGAAGTAAAGACTTCAAACGTGATCAGCTTCCTCAAGCATCATGTCATCTATCGCTTTGGACTGCCCCGAAGGATCATCCACGACAATGGTCCGCAGTTTGCAAGCCATGCCTTCTATCGGTTTTATGACAAGCACATAATTCAGAATGTTGCTTCAACACCATATAATCCGACAGCATATGGGTTGGCAGAAGCATTCAACAAAACCATTATCAAGTTACTCAAGAAGTTTGTGTCCTCCAACAAACACGATTGGAACGAGAAGCTTGGTGAATGCTTATGGGCGTATCGTACTACAGTACGAACAGCCACCGGGAATACACCATTCTCCCTGGTGTACGGGAGTGAGGCAGTTCTCCCATTGGAGACTCAAATCCCCTCACTCCGCGTCGCTCTCACTTACCAATTGACGACGGACGATAACTACCGTCGCCGGCTACAAGAGTTGGAGGCCTTAGATGAAAAATACCTACTGGCTCAACAACGGATCGAGCTATACCAAGCACGCATCTCCGGAGCCTTCAACAAGAAGGTTAAAATCAGAACATTCCAAGTGGACGATCTCGTTCTGGCAGTTCGGAGGCCGATGGTTATGACTCACAAGACCGTCGGCAAGTTCCAACCAAAGTGGGAAGGCCCATTTATCATTGAGGTTGTATTCTCCAACGGTGCTTACCGCCTCGCAAAATAAAACGGAGACTTGCTCATGCTGCCCGTCAATGGCAAGTTCTTGAAGAAATATTATGTCTAAACGACAGTTTCCAGATTATCGAGTCATGTACCCGCTGGTACCGCTGAACTCATATTCCAAATTCCAGATTATTAAGTTATGTACCCGCTGGTACCGATGAACTCATATTCACCAAATTCTAGATTATTGAGTCATGCATCCGCTGGTACCGCTGAACTCATATTCCAAATTCCAGATTATTGAGTTATGTACCCGCTAGTACCGCTGAACTCATATTCACCAATTCTAGATTATTGAGTCATGTACCTGCTGGTACCGCTGAACTCATATTCACAAAATCCCAGATTATTGAGTTATGTACCCTCCGGTACTGCTGAACTCACATCCTCCAAATCCCAGATTATTGAGTTATGTACCCTCCGGTACCGCTGAACTCACATTCACAATTCCAGATTATTGAGTTATGTACCCTCCGGTACCGCTGAACTCACATCCTCCAAATTCCAGATTATTGAGTTATGTACCCGCTGGTACCGCTGAACTCATATACCAAAATTCCAGATTATAGAGTTATGTACGCGCTAGTACCGCTGAACTCATATTCTAAAATTCCAGATTATTGAGTTATGTACCCGTTGGTACCGCTGAACTCATATAGCAAAATTCTAGATTATTGAGTTATGTACGCGCTAGTACTGCTGAACTCATATTCTAAAATTCTAGATTATCGAGTTATGTACCCGTTGGTACCGCTGAACTCATATTCACAAAATTCTAGATTATCGAGTTATGTACCCGCTGGTACCGCTGAACTCATACTCCAAATTCCAGATTATTGAGTCATGTACCCTCCGGTACCGCTGAACTCACATTCACAATCTCCCAGATTATCGAGTTATGTACCCGCAGGTGTCTCTGAACTCACATTCCGGTCACTCTTCCAGATAGTAAGTCATGTATGACTATACCTCTGAACTTTCTTCCTGAAAGAGCTCCTTCCTCATGATCCACTACCCTCACTCCCAGTGCACAAAAAGGGTAACAGATCCACAAATTTCCAAACGACCATGTCGATGTTACCTCTGAGTCGTTTCAATTCCGCCAAAAATAAATCACCCCTCTACATAGAACTTCCATGTCCTCATTACCTCTGAGTCATCCTATGTACCCCTTCATGGAGCCCACTCCTGCCATGTCCTCATTACCTCTGAGTGGGAAGGCTCCATCGAAGAAACCCTCATATTTGCCATATCCTCATTACCTTTGAGTAAATATGTTGTCCTCATTACCTCTGATTAAATATGTTGGTTCCCTCTCAACTTTTTATCCGTATCCAGAACCAGGATACGCCAAGGATAATAGGTCCATAAAAAAAATCTCCCATTGGGGCAACTACTACAAAGCAAAGAATGGAGCAAATATATTTCGGCCATTTAAAATCGGTTACATTCACATGACTACATCTCATAAGCAAGCCAGAAAAGTTCTCTATTATTTCATTCAGATAAGAAGGAAAGAGATTACATCACATCGATGTCCAAAAGAAACAAGACATAAACCGCAGCTAAAGACAGACAGAAGTATCAAAACAAAGACGGACATTTGTGAGAGCCCATAAATCCTAGTGCGGGGATGCATATACCAATCCCTCAACCATCTTGCATATGATGGATGTACTTGAGAAAGATCCTCGTCCGAAATAGGATGATCGGAACTCTCAGTACTACCGCCGTTAGACTGGGGCTCCTCCTTTACAGTAACAAGCGCCAGCTCTCCTTTCTGTTCCTCCGCTGCCGGTGTTACCTCCTCCATAACAAGCGATAATTCTTGTTTGAAAGGGGGCAGCAACTCTTCCTTCACAATGATCTCAGCCTTTGGCAGGGTTGCTACAAGAATCAAAGATAAAAAAAGAAAAACAAAGTCAAAAGAGGGTCAGAGCCTTATACGGCACAGTCCAAAAGGGAAGCTCATGCGGCTCGATGCAGCACAGCCTCAGACGGCCTAATTTAGATGAGCTTATGCGGGCTCGATTTAGAGGGACTCATATGGATCTGATCGACAGGCCATTATGCGATTCAGTTTACGAAGTGCTCATACGGCCCACTAAGATAACTCCTATACGGTTCGGACATGGGGTACACCCCCATGTGGCTCGATTATGGGACATGTATGCGGCCCATACAACTCGAACAGTTTGTATTAAAGGCTTGTGCATAAAGCATGCAACAGAGCCGTTGTTAGGGTTTCGAAGAAAATGACTTTTCCAAATCTTTACCCTTAACAGCAGGACGAATGACGGAGTGAGCTTCGGGTGCCGCAGCCGACGTTGAAGCCGCACCCTTATCCTTCGCGGTAGCCTTCGCCGCAACCTTGGAGGACTTGGGAGCCATTGCTGATGATCAGAAAAAGAAGACGAAGACAAGGAAGCTAGGGCAAGAGCAGAAAGTAAAGGAGTCTTCTTTCCAAAAATATGCTGCTATTTATAGACAATGCCCATAGACCGACGCATCGATCTATATGCAATGAACTGACTCTTCCATTATCAAGGCGATCCGACTATTCAAGGCTAAAACTTTTGGGATCCTGCCCCAAAAAGCGGCTTCAAAATCTGATAGCAAATCAAAGGCAATTAATGCAAAAAGATTTGCACACGTGGAAGGATGACGTGGCAAGGAGTCCATGTGGCTCAGATGGCCATGCGGCTGGAATGACCATGCGGCTCAGATGGCCATGCGGCTGAGGGGACTATGCAACTAGGATGTCTATACGACGAGAACAACCTATACGGCCAGAGGAGTTTATACATAGCCATGCTTCTTATTCAAAGTATTTCAATTTTGCAAATTGAAAACTTTGAAGGAGGTCTTGTAGAAGCATGGAAAGAATAAAGAAAGGTCTATGCGGCCAAGGATCTCCATGCTGCTCAGAGAGCCCATGCGGCTCAGGGGTCCATGCGGCTCACGCGTCTATGCGGCTCGAATAGATCCAGAGCCACGTGGCCTTCAAACAGCTCTTCCCTTCTTCTTTTGCTGTATTTAATGCCCTGACGACTGACAGCTCTGACAAATGATAGCTCTGACATAAAGGTACAATAATGACTAACATAAAGGCGCGTTCCAAGGAAAGAGAAGAAAATCTTCTCACAGCTGGCAGGATCCACCAAATTCCGAGGTATACGGCTGCTGCATTTATGCGATCGACCACTCCATACGGCCGCCCATTTTTATGCGGCCGCCCATCTTCATGCGGCTGTATCCTTTATGCGGCCGTCCAGCATCATGCGGCTGCATCATTTATACGGCCGCCCATCAGTATGTGGTTGCCCACCTTCATGCGGCTGTTCATCCCTATGCGGCTGCCTATCTTCATGCGGCCGTTCATCCTCATACGGCCCACTCATATACGGCTCTGCCAAGATAACCTAGTGGAGACACGTGACACTTTATACGACGACTGAGACACGTGGCAGTCTTGTCTTCCTGGAATTATGGATGCTAACAAATCCTAACAAAATTAAATTTGTTGCAATCACGATAATTGCCCAGATCAAGTCAAATCGAGCAAGTTGGATAAGTGGCAAGCCATTACACGTCACGAATATTCATGGTAATCAATATTTATTGCCCACAGAGATTTGATGCAATCTACATTAATTACCTAGATTTGCTACAATCAGAATGAAGGGCCCAGATTACTTGGTCCTTAACCGCCGACATATCAAGGAGGCAATCATTACAAACCCTAATGATTGCATCCCACTCCTATAAATAGCAAGGTGCCATTCCCTTGTAGAGAGGACCTTTTTTGGAGAAGAGCACCAGAGCACTTGGAGAGACAAAAGCAAGCACAGAGAGAGTAAGGAGAGCATTTTTTCAATGCCAAGCAGATCTTCCCCGGAGCCAAGGCTGCATCCGATCGTCCAAGGAGTAAGACAGAGCTGCCGTCGCTTTCTCGAGCCTCTACCGTCACCCCCCAGAATCTAAAATAAACAATTGTACTTAGATTAATGTACCTAGGTTTTCGTCCCTAGGCTTTCTTTGTACAAGCGAGTTTGTATTGTGAAGTAAAAGTCCAGTCCTCCGATAATTGTTCTGTTCTTTTATATTTTATGGCAAACACTCTTAGTATCTACTAGAACGGAGCGATGTGACCTAGTCTCTACCACCTGAAGACAGATTAAACAAGAAAATTAATAATGAAGCAAGGATGATATTATCAAAGAAGGACAAGTATAAAAATAGATTATTCAGATTTGAACAAGTGTCAGTATATTCAAATCCAAGAAAATTCTTAGTTGTGATTGAGTATCCTCTCATCTAAAGCCTATTCCTTATCTCTTATCGTAGGCTCGCAGCAGTACAACTAAATCATCGCACTATCATGATATCGTACTAATGCGAATCTCTACCTATATAGGCCACCACTAAAAATGTATCATGACCCGTACCCGGTATAGGGGCACAAGTGCGTAACTGCATCCAGCCTACATCACAGAATCAGCGATAGAACGTTATTCTAGGTTGCTAACTATCAACTCACACAAATATAATGTACCTTTCATAGATCTCAACTCCAAATGGAGGACAAGTATAAAGATATGGTAATACTCAATCACAATTTAAAGCACGATAAGATATCACAGAAGTCTACATAACTATAACAACTCAATAAACAACAACTACTAAAATATTATCCAAAACAAATCTCAAATATAAAGTCAAAATCTTCAATTATTACAAGTCAAAGTTCAAACATAGAATCTAAAACAAGTCAACTAAAACTAGGTCTCTCGGTCACTCCTGAGAATCTGGACCCACGAAAGCTATCTCCTCCTCGGATCTTTAGTAGGAAGGACACGTATCCTCTGGGCAATCATCTAAAAAGTATATCTAGTCAGGATAGAACGAGCACATCTCCTTTAGAAGTTCCAAATAAATGACAAAGTCTATAAAGCAGTTATAGACAGTAATACTTGATGAATCATGGAAAGTTTGAGACATGAATTGAAATAGAACAACAGTTTAGGACAATGAAAGTAAATAAAGTGAAATAAGAGAGTGCATAGTAATAAAGACTATAAATAGAGCTAACTGAATTAGAACAATGTGGTATGAGTCCAGACAGTATAATGTGAATCAAGTGTGATTCTAGTATGAGTCCAATATAAGTCACTAACCAGTGTGTTTTGAAATACTGCTTTCGACATATAAACGGCTAGGGGGTAATACGGCACATCGTACACTTGGCAAGCGTACTATTGCTATCTTTCCAGATTAGACCAGTAGTGAATACGGCACGTTGCACGCTTGGCCAAGCGGCAACGACTACCTTTCCAGTAGGGGCAGTTCCAGTATAATTGGAAATATTTATATGTCTACTCGAGTAATTTCTCGCCCAACAACTACAAGTGAATCCATAACACAACATGTAAATCGAATACAAGTCCAGCCAGAATAATGTGATGCCAGTAGGTGATTGCAGTAGATAGTTCCAGTGAGTGATTCCAGTAATAGAGGCCAGACAAGTAAAGTATGTGTGTCGCATGTAGTGGATCCGGTAATATCAATCCGTGTTGTGTCAGAGAATCAAATAGAACTATACTAGAAGCTGAATTATAATAATAATCAAGTAAATGAAAACTATCAGAGAATGTACTCGCCTGTCGTCCAGAGCAGTGAATGAGGATCGATGCTCAACGTGGTGTCACGCAAACCTATATTTTAGGTAAATAAAGTTATTTGATGTTCTAGAGTATGTAATGAATCTAAATGAGTTAACTACATGCTTTTAGGCCTTTTCTAGGTCAAAGCAAGTCAAAACTAGGTCAACCATGGTCAATTTGGTCTATATCAGTCAACATCTAGTTAAGGCTAGTCAATTTGTCATTACTAACCTAAGATCTATATAGTGTTTATCTTAACTCACACTAAAACCCACATCATATTAGCTACAAAATTTTATGACCCAATTTCAAGGTGTTCCCAACACTAGGCCAAACACTCCTTGTCTAAGCTGTTACCATGCTTAATGCTTGACCTATCCTACATTACCCCTTCCTTCACATGTATGAATGTTACACTAATCTACATTACAGTCCTATGGTCTACCATGACTTTTTCTTTCACGTGACACTCAAAACCTACTCCTCACTATTACTAACCAGACTGCACTTTAGAAGGATACTTAACTATCCCTCTAATCCTCTCAACTCTGAACCCTAAACTTGACTGATACACCTAGACACCATACTGATACACTAGCATGTAGGGCCCTCATAATTATCGAAGTAACATATGAATAAATCTCCACCCCTCAAGATTGATACACAGTTCAGTAAGGACAGAATATCAAAGATACAAATGTTAAACCAAGACTTCCCTATATCCCTACATGCTAAATACTCTCACCATTCACATACTCTCTTCTCCACATGTCTACTATTCTAACAAATAGCTAATAGACTCACACATACAACGTGTTACACACTTACAAGGAAGCCCACAGGGGACTGCCCTGCTGCCAACTCAACACAAAGCAGCCCATAGGGGCACTACCCTGCTGCTTGCTAAGATGGCAGTAGCCAATTGGCCTTGCTGCCAACATCCTTCATCTCACCCTCACTCATACATACAACATATATACATATATACATCTATACCACAACTACTAATCAAGTTAGCTACCAAACTCTCATCCTTATATACATTGCACTTATCTATATATTATGTATATATTTATATGGTACAAAAATAGAAAAAGATGACAGAACACAGGTTTGTGAGGAGACTGAACAATCAAGGAATGGATTTGGGGACTGGATAGATCAACACCTGAACTAAATACGCAATATCTGATACTAGTTAACCTTCAACTCAAATAACTGACGCTCACTATAGGTACAAAACATTAAAAATGTAGTAGGATTTAATATGGGAAGAGAGGGTCTGGGTTTGAGAATACAAGACTGAATCTTAATGCAAGGTCGATAAAACATATAAGATACGATCCCATACAGATCATAACATTCCTATAGAGGTACTGGTCTTCCAAGCAATTAGTGGACTGGCAATGATGGGGATTAAATAGGACTAAACCAAATCTGACATCTAGATAAGACTAATAAATCCACAATTTATTGATACATTAACTATCACCTCTCTCATCCACTGATACACTAACCTCTTACCTTAGCTATTATTTAAAGACTATAAGATTTATACTACACTAGTAGGTTCTAGACAATACATCCATCTAAACATATTCAGACTTGAACCTGATACACTACTGATACCAAGACCAATATTCAAGCCTCTGACACTAAGTATCACACCGCTGACTCTATAATATACATATATCCTATACATATTCGAAAGCAATAAGACACCACACTACAGGCACATGACACACACTCCCCCATCCTTCCTATTCACTGGCCTACGATCCTCTCTACTGATACCATCTTGTATCAATCTTTCCAACTGCATCCTCCATACCCAACACTCATTTGTGTCCTCCCTTTCATCCCATATATGTGATACAAGTAAAACCTTCATTTTCTAGCATTTGGTGCCTAGCGACACTCTATGACTAATACTAAAACAAAGGGGCTGTACAGTGAAAGAGATCTCATCTAATGTCATTGGACTAAAGATAAGGACTATCATTGATGGGAATATGCAGGACAGTAAATGCAAGACACTAGATAGGCAAAAATGGACTGAACAATTAGGAATTTGGAACCGAACAAAGTGGGGTCTGCCTTGGATATAGGGACCTGCAACATATTAGGCAGTAGGTTGAACTAAGGATACGAGTTGGACTTCTAACAGATGGCTAACCTCTACTAACAATATAATCAATAGGAAGCTGATACATAAGGGGACTAAATCGAGTGCCTAAGGACTGGACCATGTGAAGTATACATATGACCTATACATATGAAGGCAAAGTGGACAATTAGGAACTGAATATACAAATGTTCAGGGATCAGAATCATTATGGCTATTCAGAGGTTAGAACAAAATGAATAATAAGGTGAGCAATGCAGGGCAACACTTTAGCGAATGCAGTAAACTTGAGGGTATGGGAAAAAATAAAATACATGATGTGGAGGACATCATATGATGACTGAACAGACTAATATGGTGAACAAGATTAAAGGGATGACTGATCCCAATGATATCTAGGACTAGATCAATGTATATAGATGATACTAAAACAAGGCTACCACTAAGCATTTGAATGATAAATGCACTTGGGGTTGGTATCAGTAAAATACAGTGACTGATATGCATGTGACCTGCACATCTGAAGAAACTGAACAAAGGATGGACTTCACCATGAAAAATCTGATCTAAAGGCAAGGGGCAGAACAGATAAATAGGGACCAATGGACCTGCAGGACTGAAATAATATCCAAAATAAACAAATCATATAAGAAGACTGCAACACACAACACCAAAATAGGTTCACACACCCATGGCTTCCAACCACATCCCCGAACCCCTTTAATGCATCAAAATTATCCTAATATCACAAGACAACACTAACATTGATAGCACAGCATATAATCAATAAGAAAACCCAATATAAAACTAAAATAGAGTATTCAAAGCCCTAATGGTCAATTCATCGAACACTTGGTATGCGTATCCGATACTCTCGTGATACGCACTCCAAATGATCCAAATTTGACCTAAATCATTCCTAATGCAGTAGTACTATATACTTTCGACTCGCAACTGAGATACTTTATGTTATTCAACTTGATATTGTAGTCAAGCGGTCATGCACTGTTCTCAATTTACATTTACACATAGAATGGTTAGGTGACCGTTTAGTCATTTGTTTATATTCAGTATATCATGGCATGTTATTATGTACCTTATTATGTTCCTCTGAGGACCTGATAATCTCTCCAGGTTATTACTGAAAGCTTATAGAATACATAGATGAATGGTTGCTTATGATGACGTCTGTAGGATATGGATGGTATGATTGCATTTGCAGGATTTGGGCTTCATTGATAGTACCATTTTTTTATTCTCTTGCATTTTATATTTATTGTCATAATATATTTTGCTTGATAGCCTAGTATTTATAGACTCATTTTATTTCTTTCGTGTATATTTAGACAAGTATAACATAGGGTGCACACCATGATATACATTGTCCACTCTTGTATCCAGTATTATTATTCGATTGAAATGTAGAAATATTTACTGAGTTGTATAGATAGTTGACCCAACTAGACATCTTATACACATTTTAGTTGGATTAGAATCCACTTGATATGTAGCAGGCCATTGCGATATATCCGGTCCTATGTATTTTGGGACTGGGGCATGATATCCTACTTGCAAGAAGTTTCAGGCACGCCTCCGTTAAAAGGGAGAAGGGCAAAAAGTTAAAGTGTATTTATTTTAATAATAACAACGAATACATTGATCCCTTTGAAATTTATTACAAAGAGCAAGGGATTCGACACCAGAAGTTCCTGCCAAAGAAGCCTCTGCTCGATAGCGTAGAGGAGAGTATGAATATGACACTAAAGAAGAGGGTATAATATTTTCTCTCAGAGGCAAACTTACTGAAAAGCTATTGGAGTGAGGCTCTCAATATTGTTGCTTATCTTATTAATTTTTCTCATAGTTCTCCTTTACAAGGTGATGTACTGATAAAGTAAGGTACAATAAGGAGACGTCATACTTACCTGCGAGTATTTGGGTGTAAACCTTCGAAAATGCACCAAAGGATAAGATGTTCAAACTTGAGCCAAAGCTGAGGTAGTATGTATTTATCGACTATGGTCAGATAAGGACTTTACAACCCCATGGAATGAAAGCTCTACCAAAGCAGGATTATGGTATTCATGAAAGATAAGACCATGAAAAACACTTGGGATTCCAAGATGATTTTTGAAGTTGACGATTTGCTTGAGTTAGAGTCATCAAACTTTGAGACATTTCAATAGAACACATTAGATAATTCACTTATAGGGGAGCCAGTACATAGTATTGCTCCCAACCTTAGTTATTAGTCTATTGGTGGTGATCAGGATGACCCTGAGGATGATGAGCATTTTGAAAAAGCAGTTCCTAGTGGAAATAAGGTTGTCAATACATATCCCTTATTACTTGTCACGTAGAAAGAGCGCGTGAGAGGTTTCGTTGAGAAAGAGCACGAGAGAGTATCGATCATCCATAAGGTACTCACCAGATGAGTATGTGCTATTTACTAAAGAAGGAGAATCTAAAATCTTCTCCAAGATAATAGAAGATGAACACAAGCATGAGTGAATACATGCCATACAGGAGGAGATGATTTTCTTGCAAGCAAACTCCACTTATGAGCTGGTATAACTGCTAAAGGGTAAAAGGCTTTAAAGAATCGATGGTTTTTCAGAATGTGTGATTGCTATTGACAGGATACGATAAATGACATGTGAGATGTGTGATTGCTATCCGCACGATTAGACACAAAGCATGGAAATGATAGTTCACATGTGTAACAACCACTTTTCTAAAATGAGGGTAATTTTAAACTTTTGTAAATTTGATTATTTAATAATATGTTTAAATCATGTTATTGATTTATTGGTGAATTTTGATTATTTTAATATCATTAAATTAGTATTTTGTGATTTTATTCTTTGGCTAGGGCAACTTTAGAGCTGCTTAGCCTAGAGACAAACCATGACCATGGAGGCCTAACCCATGTGATTAGATTAGCTAATTACCACTTTTTAGGCTAAGAATATTTTGGTCATTTTGTGACTTTTGAATTATTTAGGATTTCGATTAATTGGTGAATTTTAGATTATTTTAATAATATTTAAATCGATATATTATAATTTTGGTCATTTTTCATATTTTAATATTTGGGAATTTTTATATTTTAATATTGATTTTACAGGATTTGTTTAGTCGGCTTTGAGTTTCGTTTCGTTCTGACATGTGTTAGTGATCTGGGTAGCTTAGACTCTAGACGGGACCCCAAGATTAGTTAGTCATGGTCCACAAACCCCACTAATTAAATTAGTAAGTTTAAAATAATTCCACTTGTTAGATTGGTTAAGTTAGAGGCTTAAATTTAACCCTTTTAATCCCAAAAACTTGAACCTAACTTAAAATTAACCAAGAGGACTAGTTGAGGCCTTATTGAGCTTTTCCCAAGGTCCAAATAGGGTTTAATGGCAGCCACTATAGGTAGGTTAGCCTTTCTTCCTTTTATTTTATTCCATCTTGTCTCTTTTCTTTCACAAAGTATTCTTCTCCAAATTAGAGAGCTCCCCTCTTTGATTTGACCTCCAAATCTCTTCATTCCTCCACCAAAACTTCCATCCAACCTTCTCATACTATCAAGGGAGGGTGCTAGCAAAGATTTGGATCAAAATGCAAGGAGGAGTGTCCATTTTGGAAGGATCTTCGTATCGGAGCCGTGTCCTTGAGAGTATCATTGGGATCCCACTCCCGATAGGTATAACCATCTCTCTATTTCACTTTCTCTTCCATTTTAGTTAGTTTTGCATTCATAGGAATCACCCCCATGCATGAACCACCATTAGGAATGTTTTAGAGGCTCTTCTAAGTCCTCTTTAGGAGTTTGGGATAGGTTTGGTGTCCCCATAGAGAGATTCCAAAAGAGGCACACCATGTGTTTGTGTTTATGCCCCATAGGATTTATTGTCTTTTAATTTCAGATTTACATGTATTAGAGGATGGATTGATGTTAGTTAGGATGGTTAGAATGAGTTTCATTTGGATACCCATGGTTAGATCTAAGTGTTTTAGTCTACATGTCATATTTTTAGCCTTAATTTGTCATTTTAGTGTCTCTTTATATAATGGACTATTTTGTATATATATAATAGGTATGTTAGATATATTACATATATTTAGATGTGTGTGGATACGTTGTTAGTGGTGTGCTTGTGTTCGAGGAGAGGGGAGTATGGTTTGATGTGTATCTTGAGTGGTGTGGAGAGTGAGATGTGTTTCTTTTGTCCAAACAACCCAAATTCGTCATAATATTCATCCACATTTTTAGTAGTCATAGCAACTTAGAAATGTCATAACTTTTAGCTTAGAACTCCGATTATTCTCCCGTTCTTTTTAGAAGAACCGTATCGAAGTTAGCTTTCCACATATTATATATATATATATATATATATATATATATATATATATATATATATATATATATATAGGTCAAATGCATTCTATAACTTTCTGTAGAATTGTTTGAGTGTCAGCTGTACGAAAGACGAACGCGTTTCGGTATTTTCGCGATTCCGGGAGCTTCCGGACACGAAATTGTGTTCCGTTTAAAGTTTCGGAAAGCTAATACGAAGTACTACAACATACTTTAATCCTAGAATTTAGTGAAGGCCCAATTGGTACAGTATTGATTTTAAGTAAAAGAGTGACTATACGACATAGGTATTTTGTGTAACCTATGAGCCTATGTAGTATGGATATTAAGTGAATGTAAGTATCATAGGTTGTCGAGTATATATATATATATATATATATATATATATATATATATATATATATATATATATTTTATTTTTTTTATTTTATATATATATATTATTTTATATATATATATATATATATATATATATATATATATATATATATATATATATAAAATATATATATATATATATAAAATAAAAAAAATAAAATATATATATATATATATATATATATATATATATATATATATATATTTGTTAGGTAGTATTTGTTAGTATGAGTGTTAGTTAGATAGTAGAGGTTAGTATTTTGTTAGATAGTTTGATGTTAGATATCTAGTATGTTAGATATTGATATGTTAGTAGGTTATGTTAGTTCTAGATATTGGTATGTTAGCAAGTTAGTCTCTATAGGTTATATGTTTGATATTAGTTAAGATGTTATGTTAGTACATTAGATAGTTAGTTAATTAGATATTTGAGGGGTATCTTAGTATCTCATAATACCAAGTTAGTATCTTAAGATAAATATAAATTGCCTTTACATTTAAGGTAAATGATTAGTTTACCTTATGACCAAGGTTGATATGGTATCCTAGTGTTAGTGAGTTAGTAAGTTAAGGATGTGGATTAGATTGTTGATATAGAGTTATAGTTGGATAGTAGATAGGTAATAAGTTAGAAAAGTTAGATAGTATGATATGAGATAAGTTATGATATGAGTTAGATAGTAGGTAATAGATATATGTTAGTATCCTAGATAAGTTAGAGTGTGTGTTAGTGTCTAGAATAGGATACCAAGTGGTATCTTGGTTAAAGTGCTAGTTAGAGTTTAGTAGAGTGGTATTTTAAGGACACCAATATGGTATCTCAAAGTTACCATTCACCTTAAGGTAATTGAATATTTACTTTATTAGCAAGTGAGATATCAAGATACCATGGTACGGTATCGGGATACTAAAATAGGGTTAGAATACCTTGGTAGGGTATTGGGGGTTACGTAGGGCGAGGGTAAAGTAGGTTTAGGTGTTGGTTAGAGGCTAATGTTATGGGTTTACCTTGGTAAGGTAATGAGGTAAGAGTTAAGGTAATACCCAATATTTAAGATGAGATAACATGATTAAGATATTGTTAGAATTAGGATAGCTTGGTTGGTAATGGTTAAGAATAGGGTACATGACTTAGGGTTGATCCCGTTTGACCATGGTTGACTGTTTTGACTAAAAGTCAACCAAAAGTCAACTTTAGCCTAAAATTGACCAAAACTTGATCAGAGCTGACCAGTTGACCAAAAGTCAAATGTGAGTAAACCATTGACCTAGCTTGACCTAGAGTGGACTATGAGTTGATCAGGCTTAACCAGAGTTAACCGGTTGACCAAAAGTCAACTGTAAGTTAACCCTTGACTTAGATTGACTTAGTTTGACTTAGTTTGACTTAGATTGACTTAGTTTGACTTGTTTTTACTTCTAAAACTTTATATTGATACAGTATGCCATCTTTAGGTCCTCGACGCAGTGTATTGGACTCAGTTGACATATTCTACCAGATCTCAGGCGAGTACATTCTCTGATAATATTTCTTTTTATGGTATCGTCTATGTTTCTTGTATTTAGTGTAGATATTCTTGTTCTCTTGACACATTATTCACACGGATTGGTATTTGTCTGGATCCCGTCATGAGATGTTATTCCTTGTATTATTTGTATATCTTGTGAAAGTCTTTCTTGTTCCTTGTGCATTGTATAGACACGATTTCTGCGAAGGCTAGCTACCTTCTTAGAGAATCACGTGCCATGACGTGTCATGGTTGGATCCACTATACTAGTCAGAGACGAGGAGTACTAGTATAGATGTGTGGTCATTACCCTTCTTGTACAAGTATTGTAGACCTTATTCAAGTATTGTAGATCTTGTGAGTATTAATCGTACACTCCACATATGATTAAACAGGCCAGTAGACCTTGTGAAAGTTCCCAAGTCGGCCACATGTCGTAGCTAGTATTCACTCACGTAGATGGTATGATTCTCGACTCTTGTACATGATATGATCGATTTTCTTGTAATTGCTCTAGCTACAGTTTACAGCTTTAACCTTGCCACGCTAATTTCATGTACTTTCCACTTTACCTTGTATATTCTCTCTATTTACTGCTAAATTTTCAATATCGTCTAACTAGAACTGTTATTTGAGATTTGTGCTCATTCTATCCTGACTGGATATGTTAACAAAATTTTATAAATTATGGCAAGGAGGAGTGTCCTACCTACTATGGTTCCCATGACGTAGTTGGCCTAGACTTGATGACCCTAGTTCAGTAGGGGTTAGCTCCTGCCGATGAGGCATTAGTGTAGCTTAGCTTGATTGGTTTGGTACTGGACTTTATCTCCATATTACATTTTGGTTTGTTATTATTTTAGTATTTGTATTAAAGATTGTTGACTCTAGACTTGTATTACTTCGGTGTTAGAACTTCTGGATGATATTTCATATCTTGTTATCTTTATCTTTTGATATCATCTATCTTTCTTAGAGTTTGTGATTGAGTATATTATATTGTCATTGTTTGTCCTCCATTCGGAGTTGACCGTTCTCGACAGGTTTTGATATTATAACTGTTGTTAGATAGTAGACCTAGACAGCATTCTACGCCATTTCTACGGCATAGGTTGGGACGCTGTCACGCACTCGTATCCTTACTCCGGGTGTGGGTCGTGACAACACGTCCACTAAGGTATTTTCTCACCCGACAATTAGTATTCATGGATTCAAGTCATGAAATGTGAGATGCATGAGTTACGAAATACGATAAACACGATGCACAAATATCATGAATAGAATCCATAAAATACTAATCACATGTAGTAAGAGTGATATAAACATGATAAGCATATCTAAATCATAAAATAGAGACAATATCAGAAAATGAATGTAATTAATTGTATGTACTTGCTGGGTCTTAAGCAATGTGTGAGGATCAGGGTCCAAACTGAAATCACAATAACCTAAATATGAAATATTAATATCAAAGAGTGATTTGGAAACATAAACATTCGTAGCCTTAAACTAGGTTTCTAGGTCAATAGGATAAAACTAGGTCAATACCTTGTTTCTAGCGTCAAACTAGACTTTTCTAGGCTATACCTAGGTTTCTTGGTCCATACCTTGAAGATATTAGTTGTACTCAGTCAATTCTAAATTTTCTAGGTCATAACACATAGGAAAAGGGATATTAGATATCATACAATATATATAGACTCATATATCATAATACCTTAACCCATTTATCCAATACCTTACCTACCCATTCTATATCCACATATCACATAGGTATACCATACCAATATGCATATACATATCCTTATCAATACTCTTCCATATATATCTTACCCTTTCTTACCATATCCTACCTTATATCCTCTTACCTATCCATATTACACCATTACCTTCGCTAGGAACTCACTTCCCCTACCCATATACCTCATATATCAATGCTCTACTTATTTTCCATATACATACATATGCCTACATGTACCCCTATCCATAATCATATAGATATTCCTTCTAGGATACCTAAGCCCATTCTCTCACTTTACCAGGACTACTACTCTTTACCCATATCCATATGTCAATTACTTATCATTACCAAAATAAGTCACATTGGCGATCAGAATAGCTACGTCAGTAATAAACGTCGCTAATATTGTTGTATTTAGCGACGAAACCAACAGACGTCGTTGAACGTCACTATCAGCATCTTTTAGCGACAGTTAGTGACGTGTATTATTATTTGTAAAGCAAACGTCACAGTTTAGTCAGAGAACGTCGCTGTTTTTTTAAATAGCAACATTTAGCGACTCATCCACTTGAATGTCGCCAGTATATTAGTGGACAGCGATGTTTAGTGACGTCCTTTGTGGATGTCGCTTACTTATTTCATATACGGTTGCTGGCCGATCGACTTTTCATTTTTCTACCACAATTTTCAATTTTGTACTCTTCCCAAAATTTTTCTCCCCCTCCCTCTCTCGTTTTCGACGACCCCCTCCGCCTGGTGACCCACTGCCTCCGGCGCCGCTCATGACTCCGGTGACCCCCTTCTTCCTCGTCTCTCTCGTCTCCGTCTACGGTTCCCCTCGACCCCCTCGTCTTCTTCCCCCGGTGCCCCTCTCGACTCCGACGACCCCCTCCCCCGTGCCTCCTTCTTCGACCTCTCTCGAGGAGACTCGCTTCCCCGACGACCCATTGTCCCCCCTGTCCCGACGACCCTCTGTCCTGGCATCTCCTGCCGCAGTGACTCTCTCAACTCTGACTCAGGTAACCCTAACCCTAACTCTCTCTTGCTGATACGACACAGACACACTCCTCTTGCTGACACGACATGACACATATACATACATCGTGTGTAGGTTGGACATTAACACACTCACTAATACGACAAACATACGTGCATCGTGTGCAGGTTGGACACTGACGTACGACACACATACCCTCTTGCTGACACGACACTTACATACACACGTACTCACGGACATGACACACATACCCTCTTGCTGACACGACACTGACACATAGATACATACTTACTGACACGACACACATACATACATCGTATGTATTATTCTATTGTGTTTTGTGACTATAATTTAAATCAAGGTACAAATATTCATAAAGGAAACTCTTCATTAATGTGAAATTTTAACTTTTTCAAATAAAAATAATCGAATATTGGACACTGACACACACTGATTTTAGGTGTATTTTCTAGTTTTGTATGGTATTTATAAAAGAATATAGGTGTAATTCCTAGTTTAGTATGGTATCGTGAAAAGATTATAGGTGTAATTCCTAGTTTAGTATGGTATCATAAAAAGATTTTAGGTGTATTTTCTAGTTTAGTACGGTATCGTGAGAAGATTAGAGGTGTAATTTCTAATTTAGGGTATGGATATAGGCTTGTGTCACATATAAGATATGGTATGGTGTCAAGTGTAGGTATGATTGGTATAGTGTCAAGACATGTGTCAAGATACTAGGTATGTAGGTAAGCGCAAGCTAGGTATCGCCCAATATTTCATGGTAAGTACTAGCTTGGACACTTCGAGGTCAAGTTTTCCCTGTGGGCTCACAAGGAACATATGACAACAGAGGTATCATTATCTCTTACGTTAAGTGTCCGTGTTAGCCTAAAATCAAGTGTCCATGTGAGCCTTTCTCTGGAAACTAAATTTTCTTATGCAAGCCTTTTGAGGCTATCAGAGTTATACCAAAAAGACGAAAAACTTAGTCTTTTATAGTATTTTTCGAAAATCTAGTATAACTCTGACATCCTCAAAAGGCTTGTATAAGTAAATTTTATTTTCAGGGAATAGCTCACAAAGAACACGTGACAACCCTAATTGTATATCGTAGTACCTAGAGTGTATAGAGTGAGTATCCTAGTAGTATATAAGATATTTTAGAAATTGGGTAATTGTCAAGGTAAGTTTGGGGTTTAATTTAAAGTATCTAGAGTATATCCTATAAGATATGGTATGGTGTCAAGTGTAGGTATGATTAGTATTATTGGAAATGTGCGTAGCCTAAAATCAAGTGTCCATGTGTGCCGGCCTCTCAAAAGGAAATTTACATCTGCAAGCCTGTCACGACCCGTTACCCAAATTGTTGGGCCGAGTTGAGCCATGTCCAGCCTACGCTTGCATTATAGCGTAGTAAGCTACTCTTTTAAAAGTAGACAGTAAAAGATCAAAGTGTGTTAACAGTTCTATTTGTCATATTTAAAGAAATCATCATAACTCATCATCTAGATACGAACATGTTTTAAATACAAAGCCAAATTGTAAAACTGGATACTAAGTCCAGTATCAAAAATACATGGCCTAAACAGTCCTTCTCTCAAGTCCAGAGCGACTAAGACAACAAACTAGACGAGGTTCCTCGCAGGTACATCCTCATGGGCTAAGGCATGATCCTCGATGGTGGCCCTATAATAGGAATTACATAGCAACTCCTCTTCGGTAAGTATACCTGCAACGTTTTCTGTTAGGAAATGAGCAAGTACTGGTTCTACAAACTAAATATACTGAGCATAGAATGAAAAAAGATGTAATAAACATGAATCATGGCATATCACAATCTATCATGTAGAAGATATATTTGTCATGACGACAGATGTACATGTAATGTTTAAAACTGAGCAGGCACGTGTTCGTAAATAGGTATAAAATATACGGAGTACAAGTCTACATGTAATAAAATTTACGTACGTACAAGTGTACAAGCATAGGTGTACATCCGTACAAAAATACGGGATAATGGCATACGACAAGGTATGCATGTAATACGACCTTGTTTGGTACATACGTACGAGAAAAGGTGCATGATCACATACTCAGCTATCAGTTTCCCCATAACCCAAGTTATAACATGTGAGAAAAACAAGAATAGTTTAGAGCATGTCAAGCATGTAAGATACGATATCTGTTAAAAATATCTAAGTTAATATCATTCATGCTCGTTTCATTATCATATACAGTAAGTAAAGTTTGTAGAAGGTACTTACCTCGTGAAAAGCAAGGGTATGAATACGAAGCTATAGATGTAATGCCTGTGTTCGTATTACGTATTTGTAACGTATTTTATCTTATATTTGCATATCTCCTTGGTTTGGTTTGGCTTGGTTATTCTTGGTTCGGGTTTGGCTTGGTTATTCATTCTTTTCCTTACAGCATTTTCACTAACTTTAGTACTTGGCATTTTTACTTTCCATGGCTAGATTCTTGTAGTTCTAAGTCTATTTTATTTTCGAAATTCTTGGGTTTTGATCTACTTAATCTTGTTATTTCCGAGTTTTGATGGTTTCATGTTGTAGAGCATTTCATTCTGCCCCATTTTGACCTATGGAAGTTCGGATTTGGACTCCGGATGAAGGTTCTATGCAGCTTGGTGGCTATGGCTTCTTGGTGTTCTTCTTTTCGGAAGTTTAGAGAAGAAGAACAGTACTTGACTTGACCACATGAACATTTCATGCGGTAAGTGTTCTCCTAGCCGTATGGACTTTTCCCCACTTAGCCGCATATGCGCCCTTGCCTTTCCTGGCCGTATGAACTTGTACTCCTTACTAGCCGTATGAGCCCTTGAACTGACCTGGCCGTATGAGCTCCTAACTGAGCCGCATGCACCCCCTTCATATACTGGCCGCATAGGCGTGTAACCTGTCTGGCCGCATAAAGCCTTGCTTCCAAGTCGCATATGCATCAGCACCCTTGGCCGCATGAGGCTGAGTCCATTATCAGCCGCATATGCACCCTTCACTCCCAGCCGCATGATACTATACTCGCGAGCCGTATGGACCCATCCCCCGCCAGCCGCATGAATTCCCTATCCTCCTGACCGCATATGTCTTGCCTTTCTCAGCCACATGACTGAGCGGATCTCTGAGCCGCATATGACTGATACCCCCCTTTGACCGCATAAGCCTTTTTTTCTGCTAGCCGCATGTGCCTGACCCTATTCAGTCGCATGGGCTGTTCTCTTCCAGCCGCATGAGATCATTCCTGGCCGCATATGCCTTAGCCGTATGGCTCTCCTATAACCACGAATTTACTTGCTATGTTTGGACATGATAATTGAGCCTGAACTGACAGTGACCCGTAGTAGTGCACTCCTGACATGACTAACCTGGCATGATAGTGGCCCATCGTGGTGCACTCCTGACTAGTACACTTGGCATGATGACCTGACATGAACTATCTTGAGCAGCTGTTGTGACGGCTACCTGACATGACATGACCTGCATAAATTACCTGGACACCGTGGACGATTATGCTTGTACAAATAAACCAGTCCTGTCTTGCATCATGTCTAGGATGGGACTCCTGAGTACCACGGTGAGAAGTACCTACAGAAATGGACTAAGGTTAACAACTAGAATTACACAGTAGTCATGAAGAGATTTTCCAGCTACAGGCAATCCCGTTACCTGGGCACGCCTTGGGATCTGTAGCCTGCCGTCGTGTAGGGCACATTTCTAGCACACTGTCATGTGTTGCACCCTTCAAGCTACCTAAGGGTACATGCATTTTCTGGATGATGTACCCACTTGAATTCAACCCTAATCTTTTAACCCGGGTAACCTGGATGGTCTGCAGGGCTTGTGGCTGTGGAATAATCTTACTGCATCTAGTTAGTAATTAGGCTTGTGACAACCCTAGTTAGTTAAAGTATCAAGCCGTAATTCTTGCTTGGCCGTGAAATGATTGGATGGAGTCTAACTAGTCTAGTCTTGCCCTGACCAGATTACTGCATGACCAGAATGCTGGTATTTATTTTACCGATAAATGGAAAGAATTCCAAGTTCTGTTCAGACGAAGGGTTACAACCCCGGTCCTTGTTTGGTTTACTGGTTGTAACCTGGTTATCTGAATATTTCCATAGTCATCTCGTCGTATATTATCCTGATATATTTTTTTTATTTCCAGTTCTTACTTTATTTATACTCTTGTGCTGATTGCTGGTTTTAGTTCCTAAGTGAAGCTTCCTTTGTGGCACTTGCTCTTTCTGGGGTCTGACCCAGCTGGTCTTGTATGGCCAGATTTTGGAGCAACTCCAAAGGATCTACCGACCTTCCAGCCAGATGGTGGCCACTAGACGAAACCCTGGCAACGAGTGGGTTTATTTTTGATCTCCCACTTTATTGTAAAATATTCTTTTGAGGCGTTTAGCCAATGAGCACCTGTTTAGCTCGATTTGCAATTACTTACTGTCTGCCTACGGGCTGTAACATGATTGACAGATCCTAGGGTTGATCATGTATGACTAAACTCTTGCTAGTCCTGACATTTTGTAACGACTAGCTTCATGATCAGCTGAATATGTAATATTTGGGACGCCTTACTATTGTATATTTAATGATCATACATCTTGTAACTTTTACTTACTTGCTTGTGGTTGAGACAATAGGCTTGTTCATGACCTTAAGAGACTGTTGGCTTGTAGTTAAACCCTTATGTATCTAGACAGCCGTGACCGTATAGCGAGATGGATCCCATTTCATATACGTAGCTGGCTATGTCTGCCCCCGCTCTCCAGTATTCTGGTTCTGGGGCATGACATGGTTTAAGTGGTAGCCCATGCAGGTCTTGTAAATCAAGATATGTGAGGGTTTAACGAATAGATGTCTCAATCAATATTTGCCCTTGAACTCTGCTCATCTTCTCTGAATCCCTGGATTCTTGTCCTGATCACATGCTTGTCTCATTAATCTGTCCTAGTCCTTCCTTATTGTTCCCTATGTCGTCTTCTTCAACGATATTGTTCGTGGTCCTACCGATCAGCAAGGCGGAGCACCTCCCGTGGACCAGCAGCAACCCGGAGATCAAGCCCAGCACTCCGGAGTAGCCTCCAGAGTCGAGCCTATTGGAGAAGGGCCACCAGTTCAGCCAGTTCAACCTGTAGAACCTGATGATGGCACATTAGTAGGACTCGTCAGGACCTTGACAGCTTCTCAAGATCGTCGTGGAGATGCCTTGCAACAGGCAGTGGCGGATGCTTTGACCAGAGGCAGTCATCCAGGGAACAACGCGGCCAACAGCTTCAAGCGCTTGAACCTTCCCTTCTTTGATGGTAGCGAAGATGCTATCGCAGCAGATGCATGGCTTCAGGATACTGAAGTGATTCTCGAAGCAGCTAGGACCCCAGAGAACGAGAAGGTGGCCGTAGTGCGCCTGCAGTTGTTGGATCTTGCTCGCAGCTGATGGGCGGTGCAGGCCGTTGGATTAGTGGCCCCTATTGCTTGGGCAGTATTCAGAGAGAGATTCTAGACCAAGTATTTTGACGCTGTAGCTCGGTACGATCTACAGATGAGGTTCACCAATCTGAAGCAAGGCAGCAGGACGGTCGACGGATATGCGGCCGAGTTTTCCAGATTCAGTCGATTTGCTCCCACCTTGGTGGCAACCGGGTATGATAGAGCCCAGCGATTCCAGCAGGGACTTCACTTGGAGATCTTGTTGGCAGTCGAGCAGTTTGAGCATCAGACTTTTGATGCGATCTTCAGAGCAGCCCGGAGGCATGAGTATACCTCCCAAAGGATCGTGGATAGGGCCGGAGGTCGGAAGAGATCCCACGGCCAGATGAATCAGTATTCAGCTCCAGTCCCGGCAGCCAGGGCTTTGACTATTGGAGCTTCGAGACGGGCGGCCTCTGTGATATCGGTCCAGCATTCAACCCCGACGTACCCTCAGCAGAAGCAGAAGCAGTCTTCCGCAGTGGGATGTTCTCATTGTGGGAAGCCAGGCCATGTGGTGGCAGAGTGTCGTAGGGCGCAAGGATTGTGCCTGGCTTATGGAGCACCAGACCATAGGGTTGGGTCCTGTCCGAATAGGGGTGGTTCATCATCGTCCAACCTTTCTAGCTCTTCGGTGAGAGGACCAGCACCGGTCCAGCAGCAGCAGCAGTATCCATTGCTGAGGCCCTTCCCGCCTCAGTCCCAGGTATTCCAGCAGCAGAACCCCCAGCAGTATGCTCAAGTCCAAGCCCAGAGCCAGAGTAGGCAGCGAGGATTTCAGCAGAGGGGACCAGCACCCCGAGGGCATAGTCAGGCTATGGTGATGACCGCAGAGGATGTCAAACCCTTGACCAAATTTTATCCTCACGGTTTTTATTTATTTATTATTTTATCTTATTTATGTCACATACATTTTCTATGATTATTATTAGTTTTGTTTAAAATGCAATGGGGGGACCAAATAGGAAATAGTGAACTTTCAGGGGCCTTGGTGAAATTATCACCAATTCAAACTTCTTTAAAGAAACAGAAGTACACAGTTGACATCGAGTTCGAAATACTCTCAGGAGCAAATCCAGTTTAAACTCAAATTTGAATTCCCTCTTCTTATCCGAGTTTGATTCAAACTCATAGTCAATCCTATCACCTCTCTTGTATAAAGGATCCAATGGTTGGCTATCGGCTGAGAACCCTAGCCGTCTACTTCACTTTCCTCAAGAGGAAAACCTGGGAAGGAACAGGAGAGACTCCACTTCAATCTAGAAGCCATCCAAACCTGTCAACTATATCAAGAGGTAATCACCTACCATCTAGATGCCTGTAAATTCTGTCTTTAGCCAGTTTGGGCCAAGAATGATATGTGTTTGATCAAATTCCTGAGAAGAACATAATGGAATAAATAAGAGTTTAAAGGGTGGTTTCGGGAAGGAAACGAACTTGTTACGGGCAATGTTTGGTACCATACCCTATTCTTGGTATCAGGTGTATATTCAAATAACAGTACTGCTCGTGACAATCATACCCGATCATGAGTGTCAGAGGTACTCTTGATATCATATCTGACCCCTGGTATCAGAGTCGACTTGTGATGTCACTTGTGCTTGTAATAAATCATCACAAATCCATAGGAGCCCTGTGTAGATTATGGGTCATGTCGTTTAGATTGGTCAGACACATTGTAGGCAGAGACGAGACACTATGAGACTAGGAGTATCTTGTCTATGTCCAAATTATTTTGATTTCCATTATATACATTATTCAGATCTCTTACTCTAGTGCCAGTATGATAGCTTTGTTCCCTGCAAATTTCCTTAGGTTCAGTCATTAGACTGTGCAGTCTATATTAGTTGTTATGCATATTAGCTTTGTTCAGTTTTGACATGTTCAGCCTATCTGTGAGCAACCAACCTGTGTATCAATAGGAGTAGCCTAGTTGTAATGATCTGTCCTCATTTTAATTTCTGTTTGTCAGCATCTTTTGATGGATTGAATCTCCTGTATTTACCTGCTCATACCATAAAGTGCATAAGATATGAGGCTAAATTATCTTATACCTTTAAGAACCCTTGTAGTCTTACATATCAAACAATACTTTGTTCTACCAGGTATTACTTACACCTACTACTGGCCTCTCAATACCTGCCGCTTATGATTTCTTGTATTGAAATAAGAACTGCTACTGCCAGTTTGGCAAATGGCAGGCACAAATACAAATTAGATGTTCATCTTACCGGACCGTTGTCCACTATAATTACGAAAGAACAGTACTGTCTTTGATTTCCAAGACAGCAGATGAGATTTTATGTACAGTTATGCCAGCAGCCATCTTTCTTCCTTGTGAATCTCTATTAGAACTTTCCTTGTGGCTCTCTGCTTATACCTTGTTCGATTCCATATTAGGAATAATATTTCAGCTTTTCAATTATTATGTATGTTCAGCCCTATACTAATGTTCCACCTTGTCCTGTCCCACCTACTGATTTCGACCCTGACACCAGTCCTTGTACCCAGGGGATCCTGATCCTTGGACCTCCTCTGTAACCAGTGGATGCTTACATCCTCTGTATGTGAATGTATCAGTTCACATAGGGCAGTCCCTGCGTTGTGGGTTAAGGGTCTAATCTCTAGTTCGCTTTGAATGCATGGCCAGTCCCATATACATCCTTGTATCGGTTTACCTACAGTTCATATGATCTTTGTAAATCAGCCAGGGATTCCATATAATACCAGAGTCTACCTATTGTACATATGGTACATACTGTAAGCAGGCAATAGGAGTATTAGAGAACAAGGTAGCTTAGTAGTTGCTAGGTGGCTTGAGATAGATAGCAAATTCCATGGATTAGCCTCATGGGATTCCAGGATTAGTTGAATAGGAATATGGTTTGATAATTGTGACAGAGCAGACCATGTTGGCAAATGGCATATGATACCAAACCTGTTATTGGTTTTAGCTTATGACCAATGTTCTCTTGTCCACGAGCCAGGATTACAGGAACCAGGTCCAAGGAGATTTGGCTAGAAGATATCATTGGTAGGCTAGTAGTATATTGGATTTAGTATTTAAGTGAATTTAGTTTAAATACAGTATATGAGTTTTAACAGAAATCTCTATAGGCATCTGTGGACATGTAAAGAGGACACCAGCCCTACTTATACCAAAGAGTGTCCAGGTATCAGAGCTAGATGATAGAAGTCCACCAACAACAGGTTCCCGGGCTAGACAAGTAGGATTAGCAAGGAAATTCGGTTCCTATGGATACCATGATGGTATACAGGTATTTAAGTATTAGATATGTGCACGTACCATTCAAATCTAAGAATTGGTATTACCCCTGTATGTGTTTAAGCAACCAGGAAGCAATACACAGGTGAGGGAGTCCTTGGACAGGGGAATCTGTAGGTATGGGGCAGACCCCAAATAGGAGTGGGTGGATAGGAGTTATGTGTACTATTGCATATTGATAGCTCATATAGTGTAGTATCAGTAAATATCTAAATGGTGTAGAGAGAGTATCAAAGCCTTAGGTGTGCCTTTGTGCTTAGAGAACAGAGCATAGAAAGTGAGGAGGCAATGATGATAATCCCTAATAAATCCCTTTATAAGGAAGAGACTTTTTTTTCCATCTTCCATTTCCACCTAACAGTAATAGAGCTTGTAATGGGGGGTCAAAGGTTAGTATGGAAGAAATCTCATAGAACCACCTATGAACAGCCTACTTGTATTCAATTGGAATAGGCTTCAAAACCTTAAAAGATTATCCTTGATTCTAACTTATTTATTGATATGAAATTATTAAACAGGTTAATTGGACTTGGTTCAGCACTTGACAGTACCCGCAGCTTAGGACCTAAGGCAAGTATACCTTGCCTTCCTCTACAGTTTTACTTACATGCATTTTCTTTCGTTTTTCAGTTATTTGATTGTTATGGACATGTGCTTTTCGTGTTATTTTTTGTGGAGTTGTTTTTATTGTTTATAGCCATGTTCATGTTTTGGCCTTACGTTTCACATTTGGAGTTCTCGTCAGTTTCTTGCTTGAGTCGTGTCATAGAACGAGTGCGTGTAGTGAACTGCCATAGCCTTGATTATCGTTGTACACAACCAGAGAGTCCACACTCGGGACGAGGGTTGTTTGGTGCACCAGAGAGTCCACACACGGGACGAGGGTGTTTGTCGTGATCAAATGGCACCAGAGAGTCCACACACGGGACGAGGGTTGACCATTTACACCAGAGAGTCCACACTCGGGACGAGGGTGTCTTGCCGTGAGCTAGCCAGAGAGTCCACACACGGGACGAGGGTTAGCGCTTAGTTCAAACTAGAGAGTCCACACTCGGGACGAGGGTTTGATTTCTCCCATTGATCTTGTGTTTCATTCATCCGGCAGTTCATTTACGCGTAGTTGTTCTAGTGTTCGTATTCGTGTTCGTATTCGTGTTCGTGTTTGTGTTCGTAGTCATTGTCTTGTTCTTGTTCTTTCTTGTTTATTCTTGAGCATGATAAAACTGCTAGATAGGCATGTATATTATATATCTTGCTAGTCCTCTGAGGACCTGATGATCTCTTCAGGTTTAGCGGTTGCATGGAGTTAGCTAGTAGTTCTGGATGGCAGACGTGATAATACATTGCGGGATTCAGGTATTGTTATTGAGTTTATTATCTGCTCGTGCTTTTCATTCCTTATCATGAGATATCATGTTCTTTGTTTCAGTTGTAGACTCTTGTTATATTCCTTAGAGTCTTATCGGACATTTATGCTAGTGGGCTGCAGACCACGACCCATAGTGTTCATTCATGCTTCATATTCTTATTGTGGGTTGAGATATAGATTTGTTTGCCATGATTTGGCAGTATACCATAGCTTTGACAGCGTTTACGTATTCGAGTCGGGCTGGAGTCCGTTCGATTCGTAGCTGGGCTTGGACACGCTTCGTATCCGAAAAGCGGGTGCGGGTCGTGACAAGTTTTTTGGTGGCCCATGCAGGTCAGAGCATATCGTATCGGTTACATAACTGTACTGGTTCGAGCCTGCGAAACTGACTGAACCCTTAGAAATCTCAATCCACTCTGCCTTGAAAATTCTCCTAGAAACTTCTCTACGTCCTTGAAATTTCATATTTGTTCTCGATTATTCTCCATTGCCTTTTCGTACCCTTAATTCTCGTCCCTTCCTATTTCGGGATGACAAATGATCGTGCTGTCTAGAATTCATCAGGATTCTCTCGCCTCAGTCGCTTTGCGGAGAACTTAGTCAGCACCCCGGAAGACAAAGCACGACGCTTCAGAAAGGGATTATTGTACGAGATTCGTTTAGCTATCGCCACCAGCCGAGCCACTACCTACGAAGAGATTCTAGAAGTCGCCCAAGCTGTAGAAGAAGAACTTAGTCACAAGCCGAAGAGGAATCGAGAAGCATTCGGAGGAGGCAACAACCAATCAGCACCAGCAAAACGCCCCAATATTTTCGAGAAGACCCCAGCACCGCAGCATCAACAGCAACCACGATCAGCCCCACAACAAGTCCAAGATGCACCCACCTGCCACTATTGCAAGAAAAGAGGCCACGTCCAAGAAAAATGCCGAAGATGGTTAGGATTGTGCTACACTTGTGGATCCCACCAGCACTTATCTCGAGACTGTTCGAAGAAGAACGCGACTGCACCACCACTACCAGCTACATAAGGAGGATAAGCCTACGTCATGAACGCGGTGGATACGACAACACCACAGGGAGCAGCTGGCGAGAACTTTCAGTAGATATCGGCAGTATCATTGATAGGCCACATTAGATTTGACTTATGAACAATTGAAATTTCCTTTTAGACTATTCACTCTAGTAGATCACCAGCTCCTTAAATTTCGAGGACGAAATTTGTTTAAGGGGGGAAGAGTTGTCAAACCCTTGACCAAATTTTATCCTCGCGATTTTTATTTATTTATTATTTTATCTTATTTATGTCACATACATTTGCTATGATTATTATTAGTTTTGTTTAAAATGCAATAGAGGGACCAAATAGGAAATAGTAAACTTTCAGGGGCCTTGGTGAAATTGTCACCAATTCAAACTTCTTTAAAGAAACAGAAGTACACAGTTGACATCGAGTTCGAAATACTCTCAGGAGCAAATCCAGTTTAAACTCAAATTTGAATTCCCTCTTCTTATCCGAGTTTGATACAAACTCATAGTCAATCCTATCACCTCTCTTGTATAAAGGATCCAATGGTTGGCTATCTGCTGAGAACCCTAGCCGTCTACTTCACTTTCCTCAAGAGGAAAACCTGGGAAGGAACATGAGAGACTCCACTTCAATCTAGAAGCCATCCAAACCTGTCAACTATATCAAGAGGTAATCACCTACCATCTAGATGCCTGTAAATTCTATCTTTAGCCAGTTTGGGCCAAGAATGATATATGTTTAATCAAATTCCTGAGAAGAACATGATGGAATAAATAAGAGTTTAAAGGGTGGTTTCGGGAAGGAAACGAACTTGTTACGGGCAATGTTTGGTACCATACCCTATTCTTGGTATTAGGTGTATATTCAAGATAAACAGTACTGCTCGTGACAATTATATCCGATCATGAGTGTCAGAGGTACTCTTGATATCATATCTGACCCCTGGTATCAGAGTCGACTTGTGATGTCACTTGTGCTTGTAATAAATCATCACAAATCCATAGGAGCCCTGTGTAGATTATGGGTCCTGTCGTTTAGATTGGTCAGACACATTGTAGGCAGAGACGAGACACTATAAGACTAGGAGTATCTTGTCTATGTCCAAATCATTTTGATTTCCATTATATACATTATTCAGATCTCTTACTCTAGTGCCAGTATGATAGCTTTGTTCCCTGCAAATTTCCTTAGGTTCAGTCATTAGACTGTGCAGTCCATATTAGTTGTTATGCATATTAGCTTTGTTCAGTTTTGACATGTTCAGCCTATCTGTGAGCAACCAACCTGTGTATCAATAGGAGTAGCCTAGTTGTAATGATCTGTCCTCATTTTAATTTCTGTTTGTCAGCATCTTTTGATGGATTGAATCTCCTGTATTTACCTGCTCATACCATAAAGTGCATAAGATATGAGGCTAAATTATCTTATACCTTTAAGAACCCTTGTAGTCTTACATATCAAACAATACTTCGTTCTACCAGGTATTACTTACACCTACTACTGGCCTCTCAATACCTGCCGCTTATGATTTCTTGTATTGAAATAAGAACTGCTACTGCCAGTTTGGCAAATGGCAGGCACAAATACAAATTAGATGTTCATCTTACCGGACCGTTGTCCACTATAATTACGAAAGAACAGTACTGTCTTTGATTTCCAAGACAGCAGATGAGATTTTATGTACAGTTATGCCAGCAGCCATCTTTCTTCCTTGTGAATCTCTATTAGAACTTTCCTTGTGGCTCTCTGCTTATACCTTGTTCGATTCCATATTAGAAATAATATTTCAGCTTTTCAATTATTATGTATGTTCAGCCCTATACCAATGTTCCACCTTGTCCTGTCCCACCTACTGATTTCGACCCTGACACCAGTCCTTGTACCCAGGGGATCCTGATCCTTGGACCTCCTCTGTAACCAGTGGATGCTTACATCCTCTGTATGTGAATGTATCAGTTCACATAGGGCAGTCCCTGCGTTGTGGGTTAAGGGTCTAATCTCTAGCTCGCTTTGAATGCATGGCCAGTCCCATATACATCCTTGTATCGGTTTACCTACAGTTCATATGCTCTTTATAAATCAGCCAGGGATTCCATATAATACCAGAGTTTACCTATTGTACATATGGTACATATTGTAAGCAGGCAATAGGAGTATTAGAGAACAAGGTAGCTTGGTAGTTGCTAGGTGACTTGAGATAGATAGCAAATTCCATGGATTAGCCTCATGGGATTCCAGGATTAGTTGAATAGGAATATGGTTTGATAATTGTGATAGAGCAGACCATGTTGGCAAATGGCATATGATACCAAACCTGTTATTGGTTTTAGCTTATGACCAATATTCTCTTGTCCACGAGACAAGATTACAGGAACCAGGTCCAAGGAGATTTGGCTAGAAGATATCATTGGTAGGCTAGTAGTATATTGGATTTAGTATTTAAGTGAATTTAGTTTAAATGCAGTATATGAGTTTTAACAGAAATCTCTATAGGCATCTGTGGACATGTAAAGAGGACACCAGCCCTATTTATACCAAAGAGTGTCCAGGTATCAGAGCTAGATGATAGAAGTCCACCAACAACAGGTTCCCGGGCTAGACAAGTAGGATTAGCAAGGAAATTCGGTTCCTATGGATACCATGATGGTATACAGGTATTTAAGTATTAGATATGTGCACGTACCATTCAAATCTAAGAATTGGTATTACCCCTGTATGTGTTTAAGCAACCAGGAAGCAATACACAGGTGAGGGAGTCCTTGGACAGGGGAATCTGTAGGTATGGGGCAGACCCCAAATAGGAGTGGGTGGATAGGAGTTATGTGTACTATTGCATATTGATAGCTCATATAGTGTAGTATCAGTAAATATCTAAATGGTGTAGAGAGAGTATCAAAGCCTTAGGTGTGCCTTTGTGCTTAGAGAACAGAGCATAGAAAGTGAGGAGGCAATGATGATAATCCCTAATAAATCCTTTTATAAGGAAGAGACTTTTTTTTCCATCTTCTATTTCCACCTAACAGTAATAGAGCTTGTAATGGGGGGTCAAAGGTTAGTATGGAAGAAATCTCATAGAACCACCTATGAACAGCCTACTTGTATTCAATTGGAATAGGCTTCAAAACCTTAAAAGATTATCCTTGATTCCAACTTATTTATTGACATAAAATTATTAAACAGGTTAATTGGACTTGGTTCAGCACTTGACAGTACCCGCAGCTCAGGACCTAAGGCAAGTATACCCTGCATTCCTCTACAGTTTTACTTACATGCATTTCCTTTCGTTTTTCAGTTATTTGATTGTTATGGACATGTGCTTTTCGTGTTATTTTCTGTGGAGTTGTTTTTATTGTTTATAGCCATGTTCATGTTTTGGCCTTGCGTTTCACATTTGGAGTTCTCGTCAGTTTCTTGCTTGAGTCGTGTCATAGAACGAGTGCGTGTAGTGAACTGCCATAGCCTTGATTATCGTTGTACACAACCAGAGAGTCCACACTCGGGACGAGGGTTGTTTGGTGCACCAGAGAGTCCACACACGGGACGAAGTTGTTTGTCGTGATCAAATGGCACCAGAGAGTCCACACACGGGACGATGGTTGACCATTTACACCCGAAAGTCCACACTCGGGACGAGGGTGTCTTGCCGTAAGCTAGCCAGAGAGTCCACACTCGGGACGAGGGTTAGCGCTTAGTTTAAACCAGAGAGTCCACACTCGGGACGAGGGTTTGATTTCTCCCATTGATCTCGTGTTTCGTTCATCCGGCAGTTCATTTACGCGTAGTTGTTCTAGTGTTCGTATTCGTGTTCGTATTCGTGTTCGTGTTTGTGTTCGTAGTCATTGTCTTGTTCTTGTTCTTTCTTATTTATTCTTGAGCATGATAAAACTGCTAGATAGGCATGTATATTATGTATCTTACTAGTCCTCTGAGGACCTGATGATCTCTTCAGGTTTAGCGGTTGCATGGAGTTAGCTAGTAGTTCTGGATGGCAGACGTGATGATACATTGCGGGATTCAGGTATTGTTATTGAGTTTATTATCCGCTCGTGCTTTTTATTCCTTATCATGAGATATCATGTTCTTTGTTTCAGTTGTAGACTCTTGTTATATTCCTTAGAGTCTTATCGGACATTTATGCTAGTGGGCTGCAGACCACGACCTATAGTGTTCATTCATGCTTCATATTTTTATTGTGGGTTGAGATATAGATTTGTTTGCCATGATTTGGCAGTATACCATAGCTTTGACAGCGTTTACGTATTCGAGTCGGGCTGGAGTCCGTTCGATTCGTAGCTGGGCTTGGACACGCTTCGTATCCGAAAAGCGGGTGCGGGTCGTGACGGAGGAAGGATTAGCACCAGGAGAGATAGTGGCAGGTACTATTCTCGTCAACTCTTTTCCAGCTTCAGCTTTATTTGATTCTGGTGCATCGCATTCTTTTATGTCTGTACGATTCGTGACACGGATAGGATTGGAGCCCGAGTCATTATCAGTTAGACTCAATATACTTACTGGTAACAGTCTTGTGGGAGTAGATAGAGTGTTTTCCTCGTATCGGATCGTAGTTAGCGGTAGAGAGTTCCCCGCTAGATTGATAGAGTTTTCGATGGCCGATTATGATGTGGTCTTAGGGATGGATTGGTTGAGGAACCAGTATGCTAGAATAGACTGCCATATCGGCAGGGTTGTTTTTAGCATTCCAGGTGAGCCAGAGTTTTCCTTCTCTCGAGGCGAGGTTGAGTCTTCTCCTCCGATATTGCGGATGGCAGTAGCAGCGGTTCAGTTGCCCAGGGTAGTCGATGAGTTCCCAGATGTTTTCCCAGAAGCGCTTTCAGGTATGCCTCAGAGCGGGAGATCGAGTTCACTATAGACTTGATTTTCGGGACAGCCCCAGTGTCAGAGAGAGTCTACAGAATGGTACCGTCAGAATTGGAGATCTTGTACAAGATGATTGAGGAACTTAGAACCAAGGGATTCATTCGTGCCAGTGGATCGCCTTGGGGAGCCCCGATACTTCTTATGAAAAAGAAGGATGGTACGTCCAGGTTATGTGTTGATTATCGTACCTTGAATTCAGTGACAATCAAGAACAAATATCCTCTCCCAAGGATAGATGACTTGTTTGATCTACTCAAAGGGGCAGCAGTATTCTCGAAGATTGATTTACGGTCAGGATATCATCAGATCAGAGTCAGAGAGCAGGACATCCTGAAGACAGCTTTTAGATCGAGATATGGGTATTGGAAGTTCCTTGTTATGCCCTTTGGAGCAACCAATGCGCCGACAGTATTCATGGATCTCATGAATCGCATCTTCATGCCTTACTTGGATCAGTTCGTGATTGTGTTTTTGGATGACATCCTGGTTTATAGCAGGAGTGAAGCGGAGCATGAGCAGCATCTCCGTGTGGTTCTTCAGACTCTCAGGGAGCACCAGTTGTATGCCAAGTTTAGTAAATGCGAGTTCTGGCTCGATCGCATTTCGTACTTGGGTCATATCATTACCAGAGGAGGAGTAGAAGTAGATCCCCAAAAGATTGTGGCCATTGAGTCATGGCCAGTGCCCAGCACAGTTGCAGAAGTTTGTAGTTTTCTTGGATTGGTCGGCTACTACCGACGGTTTGTTTCAGATTTTGCTCGGATTTCAGCGCCGTTGACTCAGTTGACCCGCAAGGATGCGTAGTTTGCTTGGACGGCAGCATATCAGAGTTCTTTTGAGCAATTAAAGTGAGACCTGATAACGGCTCCTATTCTCACGCTTCCAGATGGAACCGGAGGATTCTCGGTACATTGTGATGCTTCAGACAGAGGTTTAGGATGTGTTCTGATGCAGCATGGAAAGGTAATAGCTTATGCATCACGGCAACTTCGTGACATGAGAAGAATTACCCAACCTATGACTTGGAGCTGGCAGCGGTAGTGTTTGCACTCAAGTTATGGAGGCACTATCTGTATGGAGATAGGGTGGAGATCTTCACCGACCACAAGAGCCTGAAGTATGTTTTCATCCAGAAGGATCTTAACATACGTCAGAGGAGATGGCTAGAGCTACTTGTGGATTATGATGTCAACCTGCAGTATCATCCTGGGAAGGCCAACGTCGTAGCAGATGTATTGAGCTGGAGAGCAGGAGTTTATTTCCTAACAGCGCAACCAGAGCTGTTAGCCGATCTTCAGAAGATAGGTATAGAAGTTGTTCTCCCTTCCAGTGTGGCATTGATGGCCAGCATGCAAGTTCAGTCCACTATAGTCGAGAGGATCCGGATGGCGTAGTCAACAGATTCCAAGCTTCAGCGGCTCAGAGCAGAGTGCGAGGCAGGACGAAGACCAGAGTTGTGCATTCATAAGGATGGTACACTTCGACATGGTAAGCATCTTTGTGTACCCAGTAGAGATATCAGGTAGGAGATCATATCGGAAGCACACAGTTCTCAGTATTCCATCCATCCTGGTAGTACGAAGATGTACCGTGATATCCGTCAGCATTTCTGGTGGAATGGCATGAAGCGGGAGATAGCTCGGTTTGTCTCTCGATGTTTGGTTTGCCAACAAGTTAAAGCTGAACATCAGAGACCGGCTGGACTTTTTCAGCCCTTGCCGATTCCAGAATAGAAGTAGAAGCATGTGACCATGGATTTTGTGACTGGGTTACCTAGATCCCCAGCTGGTAGAGATGCTATCTGGGTTATTGTTGATCGGCTCACGAAGGTAGCTCACTTTCTCCCATTCAGAGTTGGTCAATCGACGGCTCAGCTAGCGGAGATGTATCTAAGGCAGATTGTCAGATTGCACGGTGTTCCAGTCAGTATCACCTCGGACCGGGATTCAAGATTTACGTCGTACTTTTGGCGTAGCCTGCAAGAGAGTTTGGGAACTCATCTCCAGTTCAGTTCAGCCTATCACCCGCAGACAGATGGTCAGTCGGAGCGCACGATCCAGACTCTTGAAGATATGTTACGATCTTGCACACTTAACTTCGGTGGTTCGTGGGAAGATCACTTGCATCTGGTGGAGTTCTCGTACAATAACAGTTTCCAGGCTAGTATCCAGATGGCACCGTTCGAGGCATTGTATGGTAGGAAGTACAGATCCCCGTTAGCCTGGGATGATGTTGGAGAGAGGTAGATGCTTGGTCCAGAAATGATTGCTCAGACAGTTGAGGTGGTCAGGAAGGTCAGAGATCACCTTCGAGTTGCCCAAGATCGCCAGCGTCATTGGGCCGATTCTCATCGGCGTCCTCTCGAGTTTTCGGTCCGCGATCATGTATTCCTGAGGATTTCGCCTAACCGTGGCGTCATTCGTTTCGGCGTACGGGAAAAGCTTAGTCCTAGGTATATAGGACCGTTCGATATTCTGGAGTGAGTAGAAGATGTATCCTATCGTCTCGCTCTTCCACCGTCGCTAAGAGAGGTGCATGACGTGTTCCATGTATCCCAATTACGACGTTATATTCCAAACCCAAGCCACATCCTGGATCATTCGAAATTGGTTGTTGGTACCAACCTTTCGTATGAGGAAAGGCCCGTGTCTATATTGGACCGGAGAGAGAAGATCCTCAAGAATAAGACTATCAAGTTAGTCCGAGTTGCTTGGGGTCATCACTCTTTAGGTGTGTCAACGTGGGAGCGTGAGGACGATATCCGATCGCGATATCCCGACTTGTTTGACTCGTGAGGTATAATATCCTTCTTATGTCTCATGCCTTCGATTCCTTGCTTGCATGATTGATTGCTTGATTGTTTGTCTAGTATAGCTTGCTTGTTATTAGTATAGCTTGTCATTGCCCCTCTAGCCTCTTGATTAAATTCCGAGGACGGAATTCTTTTAAGGTGGGTAGAGTTGTAATACCTGTGTTCGTATTGCGTATTTGGAATACGTATACGTATTTTATCTTATATTTGCATATCTCCTTGGTTTGGTTTGGCTTGGTTATTTTTGGTTCGGGTTGGCTTGGTTCGGTTTGGGATTGCTATTGGTTCATTATGAACCAAAGGGTGAACCCCCTACCTACCACCACCACTACCATTTATTATCCCCTTCTCCTTTCTCTCTCTTCATTTATCATCTTCTCCACCATTACTTCCTCACCTACCAGAGAGAGGGAGAGAGAGGTCTAGACAAGTGCAACTTGCTTCATGGAGGAACTCCAATTTTATTACTTTATTCTCTTCCTTACAGCATTTTAACTAACTTTAGTACTTGGCATTTTTACTTTCCATGGCTAGATTCTTGTAGATCTAAGTCTATTTTATTTTCGAAATTTTTGGGCTTTGATCTGCTTAATCTTGTTATTTCCGAGCTTGGATGGTTCCATGTTGTAGAGCATTTCATTCTGCCCCATTTTGACCTATAAAAGTTCGAATTTGGACTCCGGATGAAGGTTCTATGCAGCTTGGTGGCCATGGCTTCTTGGTATTCTTCTTCTTCTCGAAAGTTTGGAGAAGAAGAACAGTACTTGACTTGACCGTATGAACATTTCATGCGGCAAGTGTTCTCCTAGCCGCATGGACTTTTCCCCACTTAGCCGTATATGCGCCCTTGCCTTTCCTGGCCGCATGAACTTGTACTCCTTACTAGCCGCATGAGCCCTTGAACTGACCTGGCCGCATGAGCTCCTAACTGAGCCGCATGCACCCCCTTCATATACAGGCCGTATAGGCGTGTAACCTGTCTGGCCGCATAAAGCCTTGCTTCCAAGACGCATATGCATCAGTACCCTTGGCCGCATGAGGCCGAGTCCATTATCAGCCGCATATGTACCCTTCATTCCCAGCCGCATGATACTACACTCGCGAGCCGCATGGATCCATCCCCCGCCAGCCGCATGAATTCCCTATCCTCCTGACCGCATATGTCTTGCCTTTCTCAGCCGCATGACTGAGCGGATCTCTGAGCCGCATATGACTGATACCCCCCTTTGACCGCATAAGCCTTTTCCCCCGCTAGCCGCATGCGCCTGACACTATTCAGCCGCATGGGCTGTTCTCTTCCAGCCGCATGAGATCATTCCTGGCCGCATATGCCTTAGCCGCATGGCTCTCCTATAGCCCTATGTATTGATATTTTATTAGATATTTTACGTCCACTTTATATCCTTACGCCTTTTTTATGAACTTGATAACCACGAATTTACTTGCTATGTTTGGACATGATAATTAAGCCTGACCTGACATTGACCCGTAGTGGTGCACTCCTGACATGACTAACCTGGCATGATAGTGGCCCGTCGTGGCGCACTCCTGACTAGTACACTTAGCATGATGACCTGACACGAACTATCTTGAGCAGCTGTTACGACGGATACCTGACATGACATGACCTGTATAAATTACCTGGACACCGTGGACGATTGTGCTTGTACAAATAAACCAGTCCTGTCTTGCATCATGTCTAGGATGGGACTCCTGAGTACCACGGTCAGAAGTACCTACTGAAATGGACTAAGGTTAACAATTAGAATTACACAGTAGTCATGAAGAGATTTTCCAGCTACAGGCAATCCCGTTACCTGGGCACGCCTTAGGATCTGTAGCCTGCCGTCGAGTAGGGCACATTTCCAGCATACTGTCATGTGTTGCACCCTTCAAGCTACCTAAGGGTACATGTGTTTCCTGGACGATATACCCACTTGAATTCAACCCTAATCTTTCAACCCGGGTAACCTGGATGGTCTGCAGGGCTTGTGGCTGTAGAATAATCTCACTGCATCTTGTTAGTAATTAGGCTTGTGAAAACCCTAGTTAGTTAAAGTATCAAGCCGTAATTCTTGCTTGGCCGTAAAATAATTGGATGGAGTCTAACCAGTCTAGTCTTGCCCTGATCAGATTACTGCATGACCAGAATGCTTGTATTTATTTTACCGATAAATGGGGAGAATTCCAAGTTCTGTTCAGACGAAGGTTTACAACCCCGGTCCTTGTTTGGTTTGCGGGTTGTAACCTGGTTATCTGAATAGTTCTATGGTCATCTCGTCGTATATCATCCTGATGTATTTTCTTTATTTCCAGTTCTTACTTTATTTATACTCCTGTGCTGATTGCTGGTTTTAGTTCCTAAGTGAAGCTTCCTTTGTGGTACTTGCTCTTTCTGGGGTCTGACCCAGCTGGTTTTGTATGGCCAGATTTCGGAGCAACTCCAGAGGATCTACCGACCTTCTAGCCAGATGGTGGCCACTAGACGGAACCCTGGCAACGAGTGGGTTTATTTTTGATCTCCCACTTTATTGTAAAATATTCTTTTGAGGCGTTTAGCCGACGAGCACCTGTTTAGCTCGATTTGCAATTACTCACTGTCTGCCTACGAGCTGTAACATGATTGACAGATCCTAGGGTTGATCATGTATGACTAAACTCTTGCTAGTCCTGACATTTTGTAACGACTAGCTTCATGATCAGCTGAATATGTAATGTTTAGGACGCCTTACTATTGTATATTTAATGATCATACATCTTGTAACTTTTACTTACTTTCTTGTGATTGAGACAATAGGCTTGTTCAAGACCTTAAGAGACTGCTGGCTTGTAGTTAAACCCTCATATATCTAGACAGCCATGACCGTATAGCGAGATGGATCCCATTTCATATACGTAGCTGGCTATGTCTGCCCCCGCTCTCCAGTATTCTGGTTCTGGGGCGTGACAATAGATGTCTGGTGTCCTGTCATTGTTAAAAAGGATATACAATCTTAGTTTCCATACTAAGTTCAAGACTAGGACACTAGTGGTGTGACACGACTTTCTAGCTGAACACCAAGACAAGTGATGACTTTAGCATAGGAGACCAATGTGGGGTGACACAATATCAAAACCAACTTTTTAGGATCTCTATACTAAGGTAGGGTAAGGTCCCAATACTAAAATATCCCAAACATACACATAACATCACAAGACATAATTATTTAATTAATAAATTAGACTGTACACTGTTCCAACAATTATTAAGATAGTCAAAAAACTGCAATATATAAAATAAAGTACCAAAATGATCATTGTTAGTTATAGAAATTTATACTAATTTTTTTGGAATTTACAAATTAATATAGATATTTATTAAAAATTAGTAAACATAAGTACTTTGAAAATGAATTCTGTTTTCCTATTTTTATAAAATGGCAACATAAAATTTAAATCCTGGAAAAATTACATTAAATTAGTTAAATTAACAAAGTATTTACGTATAATTTGTCCATATTTTTACAGTATTTAAAATCAAACTATAAATTCAAATACAGCAAAGTACAATTTCTGGAAATAAATAATTGATTATTTAATATATTTATCCACGTTTACGAAATTGAACCAAACTCCAGATACGGGACCCAAAGCCATGAATCAAGTCCGATATGACTCGTACAGACCTTGAATGTATTTAGAGTCATTTAAGCCCACAAAACCCATGCTAGGTCTGGACTCAAATGGCCATAATTAACAGAATACGTAAAAATACGAAATTAAATATATAGATATATGTGCATATTAAAATAATATAATAATATTTTAATGCAGTAAAATATACTTAACTCTAATATTTACAGATAAACAAATACTTAACTCTAATATTTACAGATAAACAAATTAACATGTAAATTTACATATATTAAAATATCGCACAAACTATACATATACATAGAAGTACAAATATACTAAATAGTATATAAATATGTATATATAGATATAATTATATATATATATATATATATATATATAAAAATTACATATATATATATATATATATATATATATATAATATATATATATATATATATATATATATATATATATATATATATAAAGAAATACATATAATATAATATAAATATGTATAAATATAATATATAATAGTATACATATATATACATAAAAACAATATATATAAAATATATACATAATAGTATAATAAAAAATACTTATATATATACATACATATACATATATACATACATATATACATATATAAATACATATATATGTATAAATATAAAACTCAGCCCAAAACCCATTGGGCTGAACCCAAACTCGCATGAACAGTAAATCCGAACCCAAAAGCACAGTAAACCCAAACCCATTAGTTAAACAGGTTTAACCTATTAACATTAATATAAACCCGAAACCCATTAACCTATTCCTGTGTCCGGATAGTTAGGGACACAGGTTTCTGGACTCGCTACGAGTCTTGTGTCCGAGGTAAGAACTCGCATTCTGACAAGAATTAGCCGTGTCCAAGGCCATCACGAGACTCATCGACACACGGCGACCCTTCCACGTGTATACGAGGCACAGACACGTAGCAGGGAAGGAACGACACGTACGTGTCCGACCAACGGGGGCTATCGGGGCTGCTGCACGACGGAGGAGGCATCGTGGTTGTCGAAAAAAATAGGATCGGGGTTCGCCTCGTCGAGGTGAACAGTTTGGTGGTGGCGACTCATCGGAAAGTGAACTGTAGCGGCGGGAAACTTAGATCTAGGTTTCTGGCGAAGTCGACGGAGAAGACGAGCTAGGGCGGCGGCTACGGTGGTCGAGAATGTGTGGGAAGCTAGGGTTTCGAAAGGGGGGTTTATAGGGTCGAAACGGTGTTTAGATTAGGGTTTCGATCGTCGAATTAGGGTTTAGGGTTAGGGTTACGGCGAGGTCGACGGAGAAAAACGGCAGAACGAAGGCGGTGGTCGTCAGGTGATTTTGCACAAAAACCCTCGATAATTTGAAATTTATAAAACACCCCACCGCCTTACAGTATACAATTTCCAAATTGCATAATCACCCGTCCGCAATGTTCTGTGCAAATTTAATTTGCATAGACAATTCTAATATTGCAGACTGACATAAAAATAATTTAAACAATTATAAAACTAATTTTAAAAATTGCAAATTGATATTTTAGACTTTAAAAATTATTTAAAAATTCTAAAAAATTCCTAATAATCATAATAAATTCTTTTAAGGCTAAAAATATCATTTGCACTTAAAAACCCTTAATTTAAAATAATTAAATAATAGGGGCTTACAAATCTTCCCTCCTTGAAAAATTTTGTCCTCAAAATTCACAAGGATAGAAGACTCTACAAACATTTAACATAGTAAGCAATTCAAACAATGACTAAGTCTACTTTTAAGACTAACCTCTATGGTATCAAGCGGAAGCGGATGGCTCTCTCGTGGCTGGTGGGTCGAACAAGTAAGGATATCTCTTCCTTATATCCGACTCCCTTTCCCAAGTAGATTCTCCTGGAGAGTGACGGCTCCAAGCTACTCAGACTAAGGCTATGACTTTGTTCCTCAGCCTCTTCTCCCTTCGGTCCAATACCTCCACTGCCTGTTTAGTTATTGCAAGACTCGGTCCGATCTCCAACTCTGAATGATCCAATACATGGCTGGGGTCGGGAACGTATCTCCTCAGCTGAGACACCTGAAAGACATCGTGAACTCCCGCTAGGTTGGGCGGTAGTGCAACCCTATAAGCTACATCTTCGATCCTGTCGAGTATCTCGAACGGCCCAATGTATCTAGGGCTCAACTTGTCGCCTCGTCCGAATCGGATCGTCTCTCTGGTAGGTGATATCTTCACCAATACCATATCTCCATCGGCGAACTCTATCGATATACGACTAGCATCTTCCCAATGTTTCTGCCTGTCCTGAGCAACTCTGAGTCTGTCTCTGATCATCCTGACCTTCTTTGCTGCTTCGGTGATCATTTTTGGCCCAAGCATCACTCTATCTCCAACGTCATCCCAAAAGTGTGGTGTACGGCATCGTCGTCCATATAGTACCTCGAATGGAGACATACCGATGCTGGCTTGGTAGCTCTTGTTGTATGAAAACTCTATCAAGTGAAGATGACTTTCCCATGATCCTCCGAAGTCCAGTACACAAGTCCTCAACATGTCCTCGAGCGTCTGAATCGTCCTCTCGGACTGTCCATCAGTCTGTGGGTGGTACGTTGTACTGAACTTGAGCCAACTGCCCAATTCCTCTTACAATCTCCTCCACTAATGAGATTTGAATTGGTTATCCAGGTCCGATACGCTGCTCACTGGTACTCCGTGGAAGCGAACTATCTGCTGCATGTATAGCTCTGCCAACTTCTCGGTAGAAAGTCCCACCTTGATGGGTATGAAATGAGCACACTTTGTCAGCCTCTCAACGATAACCCATATGGCATCCTTCCCTACTTGAGAACGAGGAAGCCCTGAGGTAAAGTCCATCATAATATGTTCCCACTTCCACTCGGGAATAGGTAACCGCTGTAATAGACCGGCTGGTCTCTGACGCTCCGTCTTTACCTGCTGGCAAACTAGGCACCTCGAAATAAAGCGTGATACATCTCTCTTCTCCTCGTGCCACCAGAGATGCCCCCACAAGTCACGGTACATCATGTTGGCATCGGGGTTAATAGTATATCGCGACCGATGCGCCTCCTGTAAGATTGCCTCTATCAACTCACCTTCGGCACGCATAACCAGCAGCCGTGCTCAAAGATCTATCCTTTGCTATGTTAAAGTCATCAAGAAATCCAGTTAAAGCCTGAACTCTGAGTATATAGAGGCTCTCATATGTAGACTGAATCTCCTTGATCTGCTCTATCAGACCTGACTGAATATCTAGCGCTATCATATGTATCACTGATCTTGGCTGAATTATCTCAATACCAAGCTTCTTCAGATATTCCCGTAAATGTCGATCCATCATCAGATACCATGCTATCGGAAGCCTGCTCAGCACATCCGCTACCACATTTGCCTTCCCGGGGTGATACTGTAAATCGATGTCGAAGTCCTTCATCAACGCCAACCATCCTCTTTGCCTCATGTTCAGCTCTTTCTGTATTAACACATACTTCAAGATCTTGTGGTCTATGAAGATTTCTACTCGCTCTCTGTATAAGTAGTGTTTTTACAACTTGAGTACAAAGATTACCGCAGCTAACTCCAGGTCGTGAGTAGGATAGTTCTATTCATGAGTCTGTAATTTCCTAGAAGCGTAGGCAATCACTTTTCTATCTGCTACAAAACACATCCTAGCCCCTTTCACGAAGCGTTGTTGTAAATGGTAAAACCTTCAGATCCTGAAGGTAATGTCAGAACTGGTACAGTCGTCAATCTCCTCTTCAGCTCATCAAATGTTACCTGACAGTCCTCTGACCAGATATACTCTGCATCCTTCCATGTCAGCTTCGTCATAGGTTCAGCTATTCTAGCAAAGTCCTGGACAAACTTCTTGTAATAGCTTGCAAATCCCAAGAAACTCCTGATCTCTGAAACTGATGTCGGAGCCTTCCATGTCTCGACGATAGCAATCTTTTTGGGGGCCACTGAGATCCCCTCTCCATTGACCACATGACCGAGAAACTCTACTCGGTCGAGAAAGAACTCGCACTTCGACAATTTAGCATACAACCTCTCTTTCTTCAGAATCCCCAGAACTGTCCACAAGTGTTCTTCGTGCTCTTCTGGCATCATCGAGTATATCAGGATGTCTTCGATAAACACCACGACGAATTTATCCAGATATTGGTGAAATATATTGTTCATCAAGTTCATAAAGACAGCTGGCGCATTTGTAAGACCAAATGGCATCACCAAAAACTCGTACTGCCCATACTTGGTGTTGAATGCAGTCTTCAAGATGTCTTCAGCTCTGACCTTCACCTGGTGGTAACCAGATCTCAAATCTATCCGGGAGAACACTTTTACTCCACATAACTGGTCGAACAAATCATCTATCCGAGGCAAAGGATATTTGTTCTTAATGGTGATGGCATTCAATGCCCGGTAGTTAATATACAACCGGACTGTACCATCATTCTTCGGCACAAAGAGCACTGGTGCTCCCCATGGAGAAGCACTAGATTGGATGAAGCCCTTTCTCAACAGGTCATCAATCTGCTCCTTTATCTCTATGGCCTCCTTAGGGTTCACTCTATAGCAAGCCCCAGATACTGGGGATGAACCTGGCACTAAATCTATAGTGAACTCCACATCTCTGTCAGGTGGGAGTCCTGGAAGATCCTCTGAGAATATATCCATAAACTCCACAATGATAGGGTGTGGCGGTGCTAGCTCCCCAACTGTAGCACAACAGTTCATCTCTAGGCTGATCTCCGGCCCTGTCCTCCTAACACTGAATTGTGTCGTTCCTGGGGTAATAAACAGAATACTACCCTCATAACAGTCTATAGCTGAATGAGCGTAGCTAAGCCAATCCATTTCTAATATGATATCATATTTGGGAACTGGCATCATAAAGAATCGTTCCCTAGACTCTCTCTCAGCTATAGTAATAGAGCATCTATAGATAGCTCTAATGGGTACTGGTCCGCCTCCTGTCATTACTCTACTCATCTTCTTGGTGGGTGTAGCTATTAAATAGTGTTTTTATAAAAAATCTAATGACAGAAAGCTATGTGATGCACCAGAATCAAATAAGCATATGGCTAAAAAAGTATGCAAATAAACATGACCTGTGATGACATCGGCCAAATAATCTGGCTCCGAAACCTGCTCTGTCTCTGCCTCAAGAGCTAGACTATAAGCCTTCCCCTGGGGTCCTTTCTGTTGTTGCTGCAGATGCTGCCCAAACCGCTGCTGCTGGGTCGAGAGCGATGGTCCCCTAGGCGGTCGAGTGCCTAGCGCCCTCACTGCTGGGTAATCCCGAAGCTGATGGGTGGTAGACCCACAGGCTAACCACTATCTCAACCTCTTCCTACAGATGACAAAGTCATGGCCTGGCCTTCTACAAAATGAACACACAGCTCCTCTCTGCTGCTGTGGTCACAGAGCTCTAACTGATGGTGTCTGGTGATGTTGTATGAGAGGACGGTACGTCTGCTGGTGCTGCGCCGGTGCTCTCGACTGGAAACCCTGACGCTTGGAAGGTCCCTCGTTGTGTCTGGAAGCTGTCGTCTTGCATGACAGAAGACGCTTTTCTATCCCCCAGGCCAACTCCAGGCTTTAGTAGTTGTCAGTCGTTCCATTTGCCACTAGGAGGATGCCGATGTCTGGGACAAGACCATGGCAAAATCTATGTGCCATCTCCTCTGGATCTGAAATCAGGCTAGGGGCGAAATGGCTCAAACGACTAAACTTTCTTGCATACTCGTCAACAAAACGGCTCCCCTGCTAAAGGTTCTGGAATTGTAGCCCTATGGCTACTCTAGCGATAGTCGAGAAGAATTTCTTCTTGAACTGGATCTTAAACTGATCCCATGTAGCTCCCCCTCTCGCAAACAGTGGCTCATTTTTGAACCAGATACCTGTTAAGTCTGTCAGCAGAAATCCCGCTGCCTCGACCTGAAGGTCACTGGTCAACCTAGCTCTGAGGAGTTTCCTTCCTACTAAGTCCAACTAGTCATCTGCGACTATGATGCCCTCAGTCCCCATGAACTCCTTGGGGTTCAAGTTCATAAAGTTCTTCATATTCCTCGCTCTCGACCGTGGCTCTACCGGTGTTGGGATCATGGTACGCTCCACAGAGCTCTCCATTCTCTGGCGAAGTAAGGTGGTCTGCTCCTGATAGGTCGTTAGGAAACCCTGGAAAAGAGTAAATAGCTAGTTCCCGTAGAGAGTGACGAAAGTCTGTGCAGGTATAGCAACAAGTGGTGGTGGACGTATCTGGTCCTGCTAGGACTGTGATGTAGGAGGTGGTGGTGTAATCCCCCTTCTCGAAATTTTAATATATTTTTATTTTATTTTATTTGAATTACGATTTTTAGAATTTTGATAAATAATTAATTAGATAATTATTACGGTAGATGACTTTAGCCACGGTTGAGTTTTGAAATACCAGACAACTAGAAATTATGGCACGAATAGTACAGTGGTGTGCCTTGACTAGTTTTTCAGCCATGGCAGGGAAGGCCGAGCCATAAGTGTGTTATAACTAGGAAAACCAGGCCAAGTTGCAACCTCACACCTATAGATGATTTAAATATCTATTAATTAGATTATTGACTTTTAGAAGACCCAGTTGTGCCAAACCAACCAGACTGGACCTGAACCAAGCTCAAGCCTGAGTAGGCATGTAGTGAGACCAAGGACGTCCTTGTAGATGTACGTTATGTGTATACAAACATTTTGTATTTATTTAGGAATTAACATATATTTCTAGATATTTGTTATAAACATAGAATATAGGTATTATTAATCATAACTGTTGTTTTAGAATATCTGTATAATTTTCTGGAGCCAAATCAAGCGTGTGTTTGGTAAGTTCACCAAAAACTATTATATCCATTATTTGTTTAATTTCAGTTGTTATGAGGAATATTATTATTCTTAATGTTGTTGATGTTATTATTATATAATTTTATTTTACTATTATTGGTTATATTATTTATTGTCAAATAAATGTTATAATATATGTGTTCATACTTATATAGGTAGACCCTATACTAGTAATAAATTATTATTGAGGTTTTATGGAGATTATTATATAAGAATAAATATAGATATAATATATATAAGGGATATATAATATAAATAAAAGAAAAGCAAATGAATAAAAGCAAAACACAACACACACACCCACACCCACACAGCAACCCAAACCTGGGCTTATACTCTAAACCGAGCCCCCCTTATAGCCAAGTCGAACACACCCCGACGTCTCCCCATATATTTCGAAAGGGAGAGGGAGAGATTTTCTCAAACCCTAACTCGACCCCGACACACCCAACCGTGCGCCGCCACCCCTCGACCGTGCGTTATCGCGTTGGCTGCCGGTTGCCGGCCAGGCCGTGTGCGCGCTCTCACGCAACAGGAGCAGCAGCAGCATTTGTTAGCGAAGGCCCAACTTCGTATCAAGTTTTCTGCCTACACATTCGTCTGTTTCCTGAACGGATTTCACACATACGTAGACAACCTAAACGAGATCCGGCCCCTTCAATTAGTTCATTTTATTTCACTTTGTATACGACGAAAAATTAGTTCCAAAATCGAGAAAAACTTGATTTATTGGACGTTAGAAACTGTCCCAACACCCCATATTTGCGATCGATTTGTGACCAGTGGGTTACAAATCTTGAAAATCGGTCTATATAGACTTGTAGACAACCTATAGGGCTTTAAAACCCTTCTTGTATAATTAAATTTCATGCACTATACAGAAAGTAATTCATTTGTGAAGTTTAGGAAAAATCTATTTTTAGAATTGAAAAAACCTTCTGATACGACATGCATCCCGCTAAATCGGGCGAGGTGGTCGCTAACCGAAAGCATCGAAAGGTGCATATCGACTTCGCGGTGGTGGCTTTGATGGAATTCAAATTGGTTGCGTGTGCAAGACGAATTTGATGCGTATCCGTCGAAATTCACCGCATCGGCCACTTTCCAAAATTCCTAATTACTTTGTGCACGTTCGTCAGATCGAGACGAAACTTACGCCAACATGACCGTAGTATTTTCTTGGTCCTATATGCCAAGTTTGGTCCGATTCTGAGACAATTGATCGGATCGCCATTTTACGGGCCCCATGATCCGACTCAACGGGCGATTTCGTGCAAGGCTCGTCGAAATCCAATATTGGACATGCGGTTGGGTTCATATCAAAAAATTGGACCCGTAGACATGTAGTTTGATGACTTTAGAGACCACTGACTTTGGCAAGCTTTTTGGTGCAAAGTGGGTCCAACGGCGGACATTATTTTGACCCGAAATTATCGTTTTGCCCCTGTGTCCAGAATTGGACTTATTGCCAAGCAATTCTAGCTAATTTGACTATTCTGAAAATATTGGTAATATTTATTTCAGCATCCGGAGACTTTTGCATGTGTTGACTTTAGTAACTCATCTGAGTGGTCGTACTATCGGTTTCACTAGCTAAGGACCTCAGGCAAGTGCACTTTATGATTGCTTTTGATTCATAGTAGTCCTTTAATTTCATGTTTATGCATATGCTCTCTTGCTTGTTGACACATTATTACACAGGTTAGTGTCATGGATCTCTACATACTTTATTTCGTGATTGTCGTGTTTCCGTGTTTCGTGACTTGTTCGCGTCCATGAGTACTAGTCGGGAGGGAAAATATTTTAGTAGACATGTGACATAACCAGAACTATCCCCCATGTCTTTTGTGAAGAATAGAAGACGCACACGACACGTGCAAGGTGCCTGATTTACCCCGTAGCCGTTCACATGTCAGTATTTTAAAACACATAGATAGTTGTCTTTACTTATTTTCCTCGTTTTCTTTACCACTTGCCATGTCATCCTAGTTATATGTTCTTTTTCTAGCTGATATATCATGATGTAGAATTATCTACCTTCTTTCATGATTTACCATGATATCGGTCTTATTTTCTACATCATCTCACATATGTTATTTTCATGTCTTATGAATTCTATTGTGTTTTTGATTTGTCGTCGGTTTATGTGCATGTTCCATTCCTGACTAAAATCCAACATTTTTTAGGTTAGCTATGGCTTCACTTAGCATTGGAAGATACGGGTGTACTAGCAGGCAGAAACCTAGAGATTAGATAGATGTGGTATCAGTTTTATTAAATGTAAGAACTTGTATTTTCTCTAAATATAAATGTTAAAAATGTTGTAATCGGTTTAGAAATGTGTATGAGCAATAAATGTTATATTTTGTGATTTTGAGCATCTTAGCCGTGACAGCGTTCTACGCCGACTCTGCGACGTAGGCTAGCTTGGACACGCACTTGTACCCCGAAAAGCAGGTGCGGATCGTGACAAGTTTTTATGGTGGCCCATGCAGGTTTGTCTTCACAAATTGTGTGAACTCGTGGTAGTACTATATTAGTCGTACTGCTGCGAGCCTGTGACTAGGAATTGCTCATTCACAATTAGGATTGAAATGATTCTATGAGAATGACTAGGACTAGGAGCCTCTTATGTAATTTGGTTATAGGGTAGTTAAGGTTGCTACATAGGCCATATGATTTTAGTAGGAATTGTTGAATCATAAATCCTAATAGATACTTGAGAATTTTCGTAGGTGAATATGTTATTTTGTTTTGATATGATGGTAGGATCAAGGTGGGTAGACTATCCACTTGGTAAGTCAGGCCTTCATAGAAACAATGCTCTAACCTTGATAAAATGTTTAATTTTTCCTTTTACCCTCTTTACATATCATCCCCATATTGTCACTAGTCCGAATTACTTATTTATTTATCTTTGCATTTTGCTATATGAGTTTTATAATTTCTGATTCTGTTACCCCCACTGAATCTCGAGTTTAGCGTCTTATTTCCTCAATCATTTGTATATACATGAAATAGGGATTAGGATGCTTATACGTCTCTTGTCTTCGGTTATTCCCCTCAAATCGATCATTTTATTTTCAAGGGTTGAATGAAACCTGTAGGACCGATACTTACCTTTTTCTATCTTGACCATTTGTGTAATTTTAATTTTTCCTCCCCTCTAAATCTTATTATCATATAGTAGAATTCTTATTGCTTAATCATTTCCCATCGGCCAGGGATAAATATTATATCAATGTCTTATTTCCAATCCATTAAGTCTGAGCCTAACATGATTCATTACCCATATATCTACTCCGGGTTAGCTATACATGTTTCCGCTTCGATCTTGAATATAGAGAAATAGAAATAAAACTTTATACTTCTCTTACCTTAGACTATGTTATTCCTAATCAATCATTTGATTTTCAAAACTGATACTTTCCCTTCAAGGATGGATACGTACACTTTCCTATAATGATCAATTTGTTCAAATTTCTAGCTTTTTCCATCATGGTCAATTTGTTTAAGGATTTTTTTAGAACCTCCGTTGAGATTTCAAGCATGTAGTTGAAAGGACGATCGGTGACTTATGATGGCAGACAGCAGCGCACTGTCGCCACTCATTTGACTTATAGATACTGTGGGTTCACTACAGCCAACAGCATAATAGCGAGGCATGATCCCTAAGTTGAAGTAATCTCGAGTAAGTATATGTTATCGAATGTTGTTAAAGCAATATCTTGGTCGTCCTATCTTCGTCTTTAAGTTGTTCTGTCCAGATTGGATAGAGTTGATAGGGTATTCCTCACTGTATCCTTATTTGAGTCATGGAACCAAGAGTTTATTGCAGCTAGCTGTACACTGGCGAGGCATAAATTCTCGGTAAAGTGACTCCAGATGTACTTACGATTTTGAATACCCTAGAGGCAACATCCTTTATTGACATATGACTATCAAGTTTCCAAATCGATTGGTGAATTATTCCTAACGACCATTTTCTCAATAAACTAGTTGTCCTTTTTCTCCATATTTTCCTATCTTCGAATCATCAACTTTTAAACCTAATTTAATTTCCTTCCACTAGATTCATAATCACCCCTAGATTATGATTCTATGATCATGCCTACACAATCGATCGTGTTAGAACGATCCCGATTTGGATCATCCTTAAATACCTTTTAATCACGACTAAACTATTTGATTATATTTCGATCGTGCCAATTCGCCTGTCATCCTAGAATTCGATTCTATGATCGTGCCTAAATAATTTTGTTTGACTAGTTGTTCGTACCAAAATGATTTCAATTTTGATCGATCTTAAACAATTTTTATCAAGACTAAATCATAACCGTGCCTATAATTTCAACTTAATTATAGCTAACGGTATACTTTCATTCCAACTATGGTCATGACTATTTTGATTATGATCATGCTCATGCCAACTTCCTATTTTCACCCTGCGTGGATGACTTGCACGATTAGCCTTGATCGTGACTATATCTTAAATGCGACTAAAATCCTGTTTAGATTTCATCAAGAACTTTGGTCATTTCTTAAAAAGCTGGTAATGATTCAACCATGCTGACCATAGATTGGTCGTGCCCAACCATTTCAATCTTGATCGTTCTTGAAAATATTTGGTTGTCAACTAGACCATTTGACCGAATATTTATCGTGCCAAATCATACTCTCCTTTTGTCTATTATCTTTATCATTTTAATTATATCCATGATTACGCATGACTAAATAGATCATGAATCATATCACTCCCTTGATTATACCATTCGTCGTTTTATTTATATCAATTAAAATTTGGTTTCTTGATTATTCTTCATAGTCGTGCCTAATCGTGTGCTTTAAAATTTCTAAGGTAAATCATTCTAAGGTGGGTAGGTCGTAAGCCCACTTTCCGTTTTCTTACATTTTCCATTTAGTTTATTTTAGTTCAATTATTTTTCCAAATCGGAAAATAATTTTCATTCTATTTCTATTTTAGATATTTTGACAAAAAAAAGATATTTGCTAAATTTTAGAAGAGATTTTATAATAGGATTACTTGAATTACTATTTTATTAAGGATTATATTAAATTCAAATTATTAATATATTATTTTAGAAGATATTGTACTTGTGAAAAATATACAGCTATAAATATCTAAATTATTCTTAACAATATTTTGACAAATGATTTTATTACAAGGAGTATTTAAAGTAATAGGTATTCCCTAGTTCCCAAAACCACCCAACCATCCAAATCCCTATCCCTAATTCCCAAAATCAATTCCACATCCCTAACCCTAGATTCCCCTTTTTAGAGTTTCAGAATTTTTTTATTTATTTATTCATTCACATAATTTATTTGTCGCGGTTGAAGGCAGATTTCGTCGATACTTTGTTTATGATTATTTTTCTTATCAAACTTGTTTCAAAATTTAAGTTGAGAGCATTTTAGGGCTTTTAGAGTTTCAAACACTTTCTTCCTATTTTATTTATTTGATTTGATTAATTTCTTTTATCATAAATTTCTACTACCTTTCACCAATCTACCAAGTCTGCCTATCCTAATAGTCCTTAAATTCGAGGACAAATTTATTTCGAAGGTAGGTAGATTTGTTAACCCTTTTTCCAAAATTTTAATATATTTTTATTTTATTTTATTTGAATTACGATTTTTAGAATTTTATAAATAATTAATTAGATAATTATTACGGTAGATGACTTTAGCCATGGTTGAGTTTTGAAGTACCAGATGACTAGAAATCGTCGCACGGATAGTGCAGTGATGTGCCTTGACTAGTGTTTCAGCCATGTCAGGGAAGGTCGAGCCATAAGTGTGTCCTAACTAGGAAAATCAGGCCAAGTTGCGACCTAACCCCTATAGATGATTTAAATATCGATTAATTAGATTATTGACTTTTAGAAGACCCGGCTGTGCCAAACCAACCGAACTGGACCCGAACCAAGCTCAAGCCCGAGTTGGCGTATAGTGTGACCAAGGACGTCCTTGTAGACTTACGTTATGTGTATACAAACATTTTGTATCTATTTTGGAATTAATAAATATTTCTAGATATTTGTTATAAACATAGAATATAGGTATTATTAATAATAACTATCATTTTAGAATATCTGTACAATTTTCTGGAGCCAAATCAAGGGTGTGTTTGGTAAGTTCACCAAAAACTATTATATCCATTATTTGTTTAATTTCAGTTGTTATTAGGAATATTATTATTCTTAATGTTGTTGATGTTATTATTGTATAATATTATTTTACTATTATTGGTTATATTATTTATTGTCAAAAAAATGTTATAATATATGTGTTCATATTTATATAGGTAGACCCTACACTAGGAATAAATTATTATTAAGGTTTTATGGAGATTAATATATAAGAATAAATATAGATATAATATATATAAGTGATATATAATACAAATAAAAGAAAAGCAAATAAATAAAAGCAAAACACAACACACACACACCCACGCCCACACAGCAGCCCAAACCTGGGCTTATACTCTAATCCGAGCCCCCCTTATAGCCAAGCCGAACACACCCCGACTTCTCCCTATATATTCCGAGAGAAAGAGGGAGAGATTTTCTCAAACCCTAACTCGACCCCGACACACCCAACCGTGCGCCGCCACCCCTCGACCGCGCATCGCTGTGTGGGCTGTTGGTCGCCAGCCAGGCCGTACGGGCCCTTTTACGCAACAGGAGCGGCAGCAGCATTTGTCAGCGAAGGCCCAACTTCGTATCAAGTTTTCTCTCTACACGTTCGTCTATTTCCCGAACGGATTTCACGGGTACGTAGAAAACCTAACCGAGATCATGTCCCTTCAATTAGTTTATTTTATTTCGCTTTATACATGACAAAAAATAAGTTCCAAAATCGAGAAAAACTTGATTTATTAGACGTTAGAAACTGTCCCAACACCCCATATTTGCGATCGATTTGCGACCAGTGGTTTGCAAATCTTGAAAATCGGTCTGAATAAACTTATTGACAACATATAGGGCTTTAAAACCCTTCTTGTAGAAATAAATTTCATGCACTATACAAAAAGTAATTCATTTGTAAAGTTTAGAAAAAATCTGTTCTTAAAATTGGGAAAACCTTCCGATACGACGTGCGTCCCGCCAAACCGGTGACGTGGTAGCGAACCGAAAGCATCAAAAGGTGCATATCGACTTTGCGGACGTGTGGGCTTTGACGGAATTCAAATTGGTTGCGTGTGCGTAAAGAATTTGATGTGTATCCGTCGAAATTCACCGTATCGGCCACTTTGCAAATTTTCTCATTACTTTGTGCACGTTCGACAGATCGAGACGATACTCGCGCCAATAGGACTGTAGCATTTTCCTGTCTTGTTTGCCAAGTTTGGTCCGATTCTGAGATAGTTGATCGGATTGCCATTTTAGGGGCCCCACGATCCGACTCAACGGGCGATTTCGTGCACGGCTCGCCGAAATCCAAATTTTGACATACGGTTGGGTTCATATCAGAAAATTGAACCCGTAGACATCTATTTTGACGACTTTAGACCATAGACTTTGGCATGCTTTTCGGTGCAAAACGGATCCAACGACGGACATAGTTTTGACCCGAAATTACCGTTTTGCTCATGTGTCCAGAATTAGACTTATGGCCAGGCAATTCAAACTAATTTGACTATTTTGAAAACGTTGGTAATGTTTATTTCAGCATCCAGAGACTTTTGTATGTGTTGACTTTAGTAACTCATCTGAGTGGTCTTACTATCGGTTTCACCAGCTAAGGACCTCAGGCAAGTACACTTTCTGATTGCTTTCGATTCATAGTAGTCCTTATATTTCATATTTATGCATATACTCTCTTGCTTGTTGACACATTGTTACACGGATTAGTGTCGTAGATCTCTACATACTTTATTTCTTGATTGACGTGTTTCTGTGTTTCATGACTTGTTCGCATCCATTAGTACTAGTTGGGAGGGGAAATATCTTAGTAGACATGTGGACTACCCAGAACTATCCCCCATGTCTTTCGTAGAGAATAGCAGCTGAACACGATACGTGCAGGGTGCCTAATTTACCCCCTAGCCGTTCACATGTCAAAATTGGTATTTCAAAACACATAGATAGTTATCTTTACTTGTTTTTCTTGTTTTTTTCACCACTTGCCATGTCATCCTAGTTACATGTTCTTTTTCTAGCTGATATATCTTATAGTAGAGTTATCTACTTTCTTTCGTGATTTGCCATGATATCGGTCTTATTTTCTAGATGATCTCACATATGTTATTTCCATGTCTTGTGAATTCTATTGTGTTTTTGATTTTTCATCGGTTGTGTGCTTGTTCCATTCCTGACTGGAAACCAACATTTTTCAGGTTAGTTGTGGCTTCACTTAGCATTGGAAGATACGGGTGTACTAGCAGGCAGAAACCTAGAATTAGATAGATGTGGTATCTGTTTCATTAAATATAAGAACCTTGTATTTTTTTCTAAATATAAATGTTATAAATGTTGTAATCGATGTAGAAATATGAATGAGTAATAAATATTATATTTTATAATTTTGAGCATCTTGGCCGTGACAGCATTCTACGCCGACTCTGTGGCGTAGGCTGGCTTGGACACGCACTCGTACCTCAAAAAGTGGGTACGGATCGTGACAGGTGGAGGCATCTGGGTCGGTGGATTTATGGAGTGGGGGTGTATGGTAGGTGGTGGTGGAAGTGCTCCGGTCAAGTGGTCGACCGGCTGGATAGGAAGTATGCCATTTTCAGTTGTGGCATACTGGAATGAGCGGGCACCATCTAATAGAAAATAAATGAACTATAAGAACTTTTTAAGCAAGCAATCACAAACAAAATCTAACTATAAATAACTGTCCTGTGTTGTGATGAGTTTTCCTATGTTGTAATCTTAGAAATCCTCTCGATGTTCTAAATGATGTTCCTAGTGTTTATCAAGTTATCCTATAATCCTAGTTGCAGGTATGCTTGGTGTAACCAAACAATTTAAGTCTCTGACCTGCATGGGCCACCACTAAAAATATGTCACGACCCGTTACCCAAATTGTTGGGCCGAGTTGAGCCATGTCCAGTCTACACTTGCGTTATAGCATAGTAAGTTGTTCTTTTAAAATTAGACAGTAAAAGTTCAAAGTGTGTTAACAGTTCTATTTGTCATATTTAAAAAAATCATCACAAAACAGCATCTAAATACGAACATGTTTTAAATACAAAGCCAAAATGTAAAACTGGATACTAAGTCCAGTATCAAAAATACATATTGCCTAAACAGTCCTGCTCTCAAGTCCAGAGCGACTAAGACAACAAACTAGACAAGGTTCCTCGCAGGTACATCCTCGTGGCCTAAAGCCTGATCCTCGATGGTGGCCCCATAATAGGAATTATATAGCAACTCCTCCTCGGTAAGTATACCTGCAACGTTTTCTGTCAGGAAAGAAGCAAGTACTGGTTATACAAACTAAATATACTGAGCATGGAATAAAAAAAGATATAATAAACATGAATCATGGCATATCATAATCTATCATGTAGAAGATATATTTGTCATGACGACTAATATACATGTAATATTTAAAACTGGAGCAGGCACGTGATCGTCAATAGGTATAAAATATACGGTGTACAAGTCTACATGTAATAAAATTTACGTACGTACAAGTGTACAGGCATAAGTGTGCATCCGTACAAACATGCAGGATAATGGCCTACGATAAGGTATGCATGTAATGCGATCTTGCTCGGTACATACGTACGGGAGAAGGGGCATGATCACATACTAGTTGACAGAAAAATCACAGTCAACTAAATATTGATTAAATTGACAATACGATACTTGTCATAATTCAATATGACACATCAAGACAGAACTCAGTACAAGACAGACGTCGGCTCGTACCTGCAGCATACTCAGTTTTTGAGTCTGTATTTTTACTTTTCTTGAGTCTAGATAAATGTAAACTGAGTCGCACTGAGTAGTTTGGGCCTATATCTATATCCGAACCACAAACCAAAAGCTCCACCAAACCAAACTAGCCCATATAGCCCATTTGAGCAATTATGTCTCATGGAGACAGAGTTAGGGCCGAACTCTTCCTCCACACAGAGTTCGGGCCGAAATATGTCCCATAAATTACAGGACCCTAATTAATAGGGTTTGCTGTATGCTAGTTGTCCAACGGCCAAAAATTTGAATTCTTGACACAGAATTCTGGCCGAATTCTGCCTAGCTATAACCCTATAAATAGGCCTTGAATTCTCTCATTTTTACTCATCCAATCTTCTCATCTCTTCTCTCTAAAGCCTTATACAAGCCTTACCCTTCTCATCTACTAGCCACAAGATCCCTAAGCCTCAAAGTGCTTAGTGCTCTTCAGTTAGGAGTTTATGCAAGATTTAAGAAAGTCGCTTGGAAAATTCCAAGCATCGCTACTGCGATCTCTATAAGAAGTTGATGTGCTCTTCTGAAGAAAAGGCACGGGATGTAACTACTATTTCACAAATAGTAAATTTAATCCTGAGCTAGAGTTCTCAGACCTGGACTAGTCCTCCACGAGGGAAACCAGGTTAAAATCGGCTGTGTTTGCGTATACTTTCTTGCACTTTATAATTTTCATATTTACTCTGATTATTTACTGTTGGTGAAAGAGTTTAATTTTTAATTGGCTATTATTGTCATAAATTCTATTCACCTCCCTCTAGAGTTGCCAACTTGTTCTTCAATTGGTATCAGAGCTCTGTTCTCTCAACAAGGACTAACATCCTAGAGCTAATCCATGGCAACCACACAACCCATATTTTCCAATCATGGTGAAGGGCAGTCCACTCATAGGCCACCCCTATTTGATGGAACAAACTACATCTATTGAAAAATAAGGATGCATTTTTATCTCAAGTCTCTAGACATCGACCTGTGGACCATTGTCACCGATGGTTACAAAAAGCCCGTCAGAATAGTTGTCAATGGAGATCTCGTCGAGTAACCCAACGACAAATATTCCGACGAGGAAAAGAAACAGGCAAGTCTAGACGCGAGAGCTATTAATGCTTTGTTTTGTGCAATAGACAGGAATTAGTTTAACAGGATTTCGACATGTACCACCTCGCAAGAAGTATGGAAACTTCTAGAAATGACGCATGAAGGAACCACCCAAGTCAAGGAGTCAAAATCAGTCATCTTACTCAAGAATATGAGGCATTCAAGATGATGCCAAATGAGATGATCACTCAAATGTTTACAAGATTCCTTGACATCATCAACCCCTTGTCATCTCTTGGCAAACAATATACAAATCATGAGAAGATCCGTATGTTACTCAGGGGGCTACCGAAGATTTGGAACCCTAAGGTAACTACTATCGTAGAAGGCAATGATGTCACTATAATATCTATGGAGACTTTGATAGGAAAGCTGATGACCCACGAGCTTGACCTCAAAGACTTCGAAGAACCTGCTCCAAAGGAAAAAGAGATTGCCTTAAAGGCTCATCGTCGAAGGGCTGATCCTGAAGAGGCTGATGACGACAATTTTGACGGTGATGATCAAGCTCTTCTAGTCCGCAACTTCAAGAAGTTCCTTCGTTTCAATCGAAGAAAGAAGGAACAACAAGAAGATGACGAGGAAGAACCAACGTGCTACAGCTGCAAGATGACTGGACACGTCCGAAAAGACTGTCCATTCGCAAAGAAAGGAAACCGATATGAAAAGCCCTACAAGACGTCCTCTTCAAGAAAGTATGCTAACACTATCATTTGGCATGAAAGCGAAGTAAGTGATTCCGAGGAAGAAAAGGACTCTCCTCAAGACACCGCTAATGTCTGCCTAATGGCAACATCCGATAAGGTAACTAATGAAACTCTCGATGACTTTACTTTTGATAAACTTGGCGATGTGTTTAATGATTTACTAAATGACCACAAGAAAGTCATTAGTAAATATAAGCATGCTAAGGAGAAGATCAAAAGCTATGAAATAGAGATTCAAAAACCTTTCTTCTTTGCTTGATAATGTTAGAGACACTCCACCCACGGAAGTCACTAATGAGGTGTCCAAGCTTAAGCTAAGCCTTCATGATGCTGAAGCACTTGTCGAAAAGCAAATACGTGAGATCACAGCACTCAACACTGAGCTTGCTGAAGAAAAGAATAGACACAAGATCTCTATTGCTAAAATTGATGGTTTAAATGCTAAGTATAATGAACTGCATGCTGCCTCTAAGAAATTAGAGATTAGATTGGGTAAACAGGTTGCTCAACCTCAAACCCAATCACATAAGACACACACAAAACACAAGACTACTCAAAATAGTCAAACATGTCACCCATATGCAGCACGTAAACATGTGTACATGTACACGTATTCCCATGCAGCTCATAAACCATGTGCACATAAATATTATTCTCATAACTATTATTCTACTGCTACATATAGTCACTATCCTGCTAATCATCACGATGATGTACATATATATAACCATCACCATGCTGTATATAGATATAACCATCGTCCTGCTACCACATATAGTCACTATCCTGCTGTTCCACACAACTCTCACCATGCTGCATATAGACATCATTATCAACCTGCTCCCAACACAAATAGGCATGCTACTTGCACCTATTGTGGATTACATGGACATATCTTACCACAATATAGAATTATGAGATTAGTAGATATAAATCTATATGCATAGGTGCCAAAAACTAACATTTCAGGACCCACAAGAACTTGGGTACCAAAGGTCACATCTACTCTTTATGTTGGTGGACCTTCCTCCCACAACTAAAAACAAGTGGATTCTCGATAGTGGATGCTCGCGAAATATGACAGGAGACGCAAATCTTTTTGCATCACTATCGATGAAGGGGGAAGGGTATATATCCTTCGGCAACAACCTAAAAGGGTACATCATAGGTAATGGTACTATTGGCCATCCTCCTTCTCCTTTAATAAATGATGTCTGTCTAGTGACCGAGTTAAAGCATAACCTGCTCAGCATAAGTCACCTTGCTGATCATGGATATGATATTAACTTTGGATAAAATAAATGCTATATTTATGATAGGTCAATAGGAGATATCGCTTTTGAAGGTATAAGAGAGGATAACATATACATTTTCTATCTATCTGGAAATACTAACAGTGCAGAAAGTTGCCTCTACGTCCACAAGGATGAGAGATTGTTGTGGCACCAGCGTCTTGGTCATGCCAATATGGATACTATATCCAGGCTATCGACAAAGAAGCTAGTAAGTGGTCTGCCCGACATCACATTCAAGAAGGACATAGTATGTGCCGAATATGAGTTGAATAAGGCAACCAAGTCTTCATTTTATTCCATAAACACTGTAAGTACTACTAGACCTTTGCATTTACTTTACATGGACTTATTTGGTCCTAATAGAGTAGCCAGTCTTGGTAGAAAACTCTATGCTTTTGTCATAGTAGATGATTTTTGTAGATTCACTTGGGTTTTCTTTCTTTCAAACAAAAGCGATGCCATTTCTGTTTTCAAAATTTTTGCTAAAAAGGTTCAAAACAAAAAATGCTACATGATTACTCGAATCCGAAGTGATCATGGAGGCGAATTCAAAAATTCTGATTTTGAAAAGTTTTGTGATTTAAATGGTTTTGATCATAAGTTTTTCTGTCCTAGGACTTCTCAACAAAATGGTATTGTAGAGCGGAAGAATAGGACTCTTAGCGATATGGCCAGAGTCATTTTTTTTCACTTTCGAAATATTTTTGGGCTGAAGCTGTCAGTACAGCATGCCATATTTTAAATAGGGTGCTTATTTGACCTATTACGAAGAAAACACCCTATGAGCTTTGGTTTGGTAGAACTCCAAATATTTCATATTTTGGAGTTTTTGGTTGTCGATGTTTTATCCTTAACACCAAAGACAACTTAGGCAAATTTGATGCCAAAGTTGACGATGGTATTTTTCTTAGCTATGCTGCCAAGAGCAAGGGATATAGAGTGTTCAACAAACGCTCATTAATTGTAGAAGAGTCTACTAATGTGACTTTTGATGAGGATAATAGTACAGTAGCTATTCCTGACGATGATGTTGAGCCATCAACTTCTACGTCGATGAATACCACCACTGAAACCAATTCTCTGGAGGGCTTGCCGAAGAAATTCACATTCAAGCCGTCACATCCAGAAAACTTGGTAATAGGTGAGGTATCACGCGGAGTAAGTACTCGATCATCGTTAAGAGACTCCATTGCTAGCACTGCCTTCATTTCATAAATTGAGCCTAAAACTGTTTTAGAAGCTTTCAATGATGAGTTTTAGATTTCAGCTATGCAAGAAGAACTCAACCAGTTCGAAAGAAGCCAGGTTTCGGAACTTGTTCCTAAATCAGCTAACCTCTCAATTATTGGTACTAAATGGGTTTTTCGTAACAAAGTAAATGAAGATGGTTCAGTCACTCGCAACAAAGCTCGTCTAGTAGCTCAAGGATACAACCAAGAGGAAGGTATCGACTACGATGAGACGTATACTCCTGTTGCAAGACTTGAATCCATTCGGATGCTTTGTGCCATTGCAAACTTTCAGAATTTTAAACTTTTCCAAATGGATGTCAAAAGTGCTTTTCTGAATAGATTTATTAAGGAGGAAGTTTTTGTAAAACAACCCCCTGGTTTTGAAAATCACAAATTTCCCGACCATGTTTTCAAACTCAAGAAAGCGCTATATGGCCTCAAACAAGCCCCCAGAGCTTGGTATGAACGCCTAAGCAATTTCTTACTAGATAAAGGTTTTTCAAAAGGGAAAATTGATACTAAACTGTTTATCAAAAGTTTTCAAAACACTATTCTTTTAGAGCAAATTTATGTAGATGATATAATATTCGGTTCTACTAATGAAAATCTTTGCAAAGATTTTGCTAAGTGTATGCAAAACGAATTTGAGATGAGCATGATGGGGGAGCTCACTTACTTCCTTGGATTGTAAGTCAAACAAACTTCGTAAGGAACTTTCATCAGCCAGTCAAAACATACAAAGGATATGCTGAAGAAGTTTGATCTTGATAACGTCAAACCTATCAGCACCCCTATGGCTACATCAACCAAGCTGGAACCTGATGAAAGCGGCAAATCTGTTGACCAACGTAAGTATCGAGGTATGATTGGTAGTTTACTCTATTTAACTGCTAGTTATCCCGATATCATGTTTAGTATTTGTCTGTGTGCTCGCTATCAAGCTAGTCCTAAGGAATCACACATGTCCGCCGTTAAGCGTATATTTCGATACCTTAAGGGTACCGTTACAGTGGGCTTATGGTATCCTAAAACCACATCCTTCTACCTTATTGGTTATTCGGATGCTAATTTTGCAGGATGTAAAGTCGACCGTAAAAGTACAAGCGGCACGTGTTATTTATTAGGCAAGGCGTTAGTCTCTTGGTTTAGCAAGAAACAGAATTCCGTCGTACTATCCACAACAGAAGCTGAATATATCGCAGCTGGTCGTTGTTGTGCACAAATTCTGTGGATGAAGCAAACCCTTGCAGACTATAACCTATCTTTTATGCACATTCCTATATTCTGTGATAATACTAGTGCTATCAACCTCACTAAGAACCCTATATGTCACTCATACACGAAACATATTGAAATTCGTCACCACTTTTTGCGTGATCACCAGCAGAATGGAACTATAAACTTAGAATTTATTGACACTGATCATCAGCTGGCAGATTTCTTTACAAAACCACTATCCGAAGAGCATTTCAACTTTCTTTGTCGTAAACTAGGAATTGTGGATGAGGAAGTTATTCATTAAGGTGGCCTGGGTAAATATCGATTATGTCATGGTTCCTTATGATGATTTTGTCATGGATACAAGCCGAAAGGTTCCTTCTGACTACAAGGCGTAAAAGCCTAAGCGACACGGTACACTAGTCTTTGGACTACCGCTAACTGGGATCTGGCCCCTGCAGCTACCCCATGGCAGTTTCACCATACTGAATTGTGTCATAACTCCTTGTTTATTACATGGTTTACATTTATGTATAGCTTGCTAAATTCAAAATTTTCAAACTTAACTTTTGTTCATTTGACTCCAATTTATTTTTGTAATCCTCTCCTTGGACTTCACTGTTGAATATTCTAATGGTTCATTTCCATCCTTATATTCTTTTTCACTAAGTACTATGTTCAACTTCTTTTCTGCCTTGTTTCTTTTCTGGCTCCAGAACACAAAATTTGGGCCGAACTTTGCCTAACATAGAGTTCAGGCCGAATTCGGTCTGTTCATTCCAGAACAGCAGTCAGGCTCAGCCGCTGATCTGTGTTTGATCCAATGGTCCATATTTCATCTGACCATTCGAACCCCTATTCTTACACCCGGGTTCTCCCTCCCTCTCTCTCTCTCTCCTCTATTGTCTCCTCTAAACCCTTTTTTTTTAAAACCCTAACCCTAGTTTTCTCCTTCTAATGAAGATTTCTTCTCCAAATTCTAGGAGAAGGTCTCTTGTATCATTCTCTTCCATCCTCTATTGTCTTTTTTAGGTATAATTTCTTCTTTCTCTCCATCTAAATTTCATATTTTACTTCCGTACTCATGGCACCTCGGTTGTTTAATAGAGGAAAGAGGCTTCGAACCGAGGGTGCGTCCTCTTCGAATCCTCCTCCTCGTGATGATCAACCTATTCACCAACCCATTCATCCTTTGTTCAATCCACCTCGTCCCATTGACCCCAACATGTTTGATGATCGAATATTTGTATCATTGGGAGCCTCAAACGAATGGTTCAATAATTTTCGATCACGTCCCGTGTGTGCGGGCCATCCTATAAACTTTACCATATTTTCTCATTATGATGCATTATTTTATAATTTGTGTCTTGATGAACTAGTTACTACTAATTCACTTATCTATTTGAATGCAATTCAAATGTTCTATTGCAATCTTACTCATGATGATACACGTTTATATTCTCGTGTTGTCGGCATTGACATATCATTTGATGACTTTGATCTTACAAAATATCTTAAAATTCTGGAGCCCAACTCGTGGGAGAAACTTGTCGACGCTCGCAAGATTCAATTCCCTGATGGGTCTTCCCTTGAAAGCTTCAAGGACGATTTGTGTACTCCAAACACACGTCCACGCAAGCTTCTTGCCAAATTTCTAAACCCTTACTTCTATGAGCTTCATCGCATTGTCTTTAACATGATCTTGCCCAAAGCGGGATCGACTGAGGAGGTTTCATATTTTGAGATTTTTGCTATGTATCACCTTCATTTCCATGTCCCGTTCAATCTTCCACGTAACATGATGGACTGGATGATCAATGCTAGGAAGAGGCCACGATCTTTGGTCTATGCTCTCTATCTTCCTATAATTTTTCGTGCTTTTCATGTCCCACTTGATGAGTGCCAATTCCTCCCTGCCCCTGCCTTCCTATCTAAGGCACGGCGGCTTCAGACAGCTGTCGGATCTCCTGCTGAGTCCGAGCACTCTGATGCTCAGGATAACGCACCTGCTCTTGGGCAGCCTGCACCCCCTTCTCCTGCTACTCTTGAGTCGATTCAGACTATGCTTCATGATCGGTTCATGTTAGAGGATGTTCGCTGGACCCAGCTCGACTACCGTACCACCCTGCAGATGAGTGCCATCAGCAACTCACTACATGACGTCCGGTACTCTATGTCTCGGCATCCCTCTATGCCTTTTCCTATGGAACGGGATCCTGCTCGTGACGGATACCGTATCGATGACCCTTGGGTTATATGCTATCTGGATCCTGATGCGGCTTTCGTAGATCCTCGTCGTTTGTTTATTGATCCATCTAACGATGCTGGACCATCTCGAGCACCGTGATGGATGTGGTCTTCTACCTGCTGCTGCTGCTGAGGATCTTATATTTAGTTTTTATGCACTATGGATTTCTATTTTATGTAGTTGCTTTTTATTGTATTAGTTCACTCTATGATCTATGACTTTTGAGACACTTTATGCAGTTTTATGGTGAGCTTGCCAGTTATTTTCATTTTTAAATTTTCTGGTTGTTTGTGTTTGATAAATGACAAAAGGGGGAGAATTATTTGATATTCGATAATCATATCATCATTGTCTATCTGTGCTATCTGTTTGGAAAAGATTATGTTTATCAGGTCAAAGAAAAATTGGCTTACAAAGAAGCAATGTTTACGGGGGAGCTATTGCTAGCTATTGATTATATGCACTAATTACGGGGGAGCTATTGCTTTTATACATGTGTCCAGGTATGAACATTGAATATACATATATTTTGTCAATTATCAATATGGGGGAGATTGTTGACACACAGTCAACCAATATTGATTAAATTGACAATATGATACTTGTCATAATTCAATATGACACATTAAGACAAACTCAGTGGTAGACAGACGTCGGCTCTTACCTGCAGCATACTCAGTTTTTGAGTCTGTATTTTACTTTTTTTTAGTCTAGATAAATGTAAACTGAGTCGCACTGAGTAGTTTGGGCCTATACTTATATCCAAACCACAAACCAAAAGCTCCACCAAACTAAACTAGCCCATATAGCCCATTTGAACAATTCTGTCTCATGGAGACAGAGTTCGGGCCGAACTCTGCCTCCACACAGAGTTTGGGCCGAATTCTGTCCCCTAAATTACAGGACCCTAATTTTAGGGTTTGCTGTATGCTAGTTGTCCAACGGCCAAAAATTTGAATTCTTGACACAAAATTCTGGCCGAATTCTGCCTAGCTAGAACCCTATAAATAGGCCTTGAATTCTCTCATTTTCACTCATCCAATCTTCTCATCTCTTTTCTCTAAAGCCTTATACAAGCCTTACCCTTTCATCCTAGCCGCAAGCTCCCTAAGACTCAAAGTGCTCAGTGCTCTTCAGTTAGGAGTTTGTACAAGAGTTAAGAAAGTCGCTTGGAAAATTCAAGCATCGCCACTGCGATATCTGTAAGAAGTTGACGTGCTCTTCTGAAGAAAATGCACGGGGTGTAACTACTATTTCACAAATAGTGGATTTAATTCTCGAGCTAGAGTTCTGAGGCCTGGACTAGTCCTCCACGAGGGAAACTAGGTTAAAATTGGCTGTGTTTGCGTATGCTTTCTTGCTCTTTATAATTTTGCATTTACTCTGATTATTTACTGTTGTGATTATTTACTGTTGGTGAAAGAATTTAATTTTTAATTGGCTATTATTGTCATAAACTCTATTCACCCCCCTCTAGAGTTGCCAACTTATTCTTCAAGTTTTAATTGGCCTACGACAAGGTTGCATGTAATGCGACCTTGCTCGGTACATACGTACGGGAGAAGGGCATGATCACGTACTCAGCTATCAGTTTCCCCATAACCTATTTATAACATGTGAGAAATACAAAAACAATTTAGAGCATGTCAAGCATGTAAGATACGATATCTGTTAAAATCTAAGTTAATATCATTCATGCTTGTTTCATTATCATATACAGTAAGTAAAGTTTGTAGGGGTACTTACCTCGTTAAAAGCAAAGGTATAAATACGAAGCTATAGATGTTCGATGTCCTGGTTACTGTTAAAAAGGATATATAATCTTAGTTTCCATACTAAGCTCAAGACTAGGATACTAGTGGTGTGACACGACTTTCTAACTGGACACCTAGACAAGTGATAACTTTAGCATAGGAGACCAATGTGGGGTGACACAATATCTAAACTAACTTTTTATGGTCTCTATACTAAGGTAGGATAAGGTCCCAATACTAAAATATCCCAAAAACACACATAACTTCACAAGACATAATTATTTAATTAATAAATCTGACTGTACACTGTGTTCCAATTAAATTAAGATAGTAGAATACTCCAATATATAAAATAAAGTTTCAAAATGATCCTTGTTAATTATAGAAATTTATACTATTTTTTCTGAATTTAAAATTAATATAGATATTTATTAAAATTAGTAAACAATTACTTTGAAGATGAGTTCTGTTTTTCTATTTTTATAAAATGGAAAAAATACAAAATAAATCCTTGAAAATTAATTAAATTAGATAAATTAACATAGTATTTAAATAGAGTTTTTTCATATTTTTACAGCAATTAATATCTATCTATAAATTCAAATACAATAAAGTACAATTTCTGGAATAAATAATCAATTATTTAATATATTATCCACATATACGAAATTGAACCGAAGTTCGATACGGGACCCAAAGCCATGAATCAAATTCGATTGACTCGTACAGACCTTGAATGTATTTAGACTCATTTAAGACTACAAAACTCATGCTACGTCTGGACTCAAATTGCAATAATTAACATAATACGTAAAAATACGAAATTAAATATATAGATATCTGTGCATATTAAAATAATATAATAATATTTTAATGTAGTAATATAAATAACCCTAATATTTACCGATAATAAATTACATGTAAATTTACATATATTAAAATATAGCACAAATTATCCATATACATAGAAGTACAATATACTAATAGTATATATTTTTATTTATATATTTTTTATATAAATATGAATATAGATATAATAATATATATATATATATATATCTATATATATATT